>QRFJ01002669.1:35274-83945 GCA_006176705.1 Cocos nucifera
GGCTTTTAGGCATATATTAAATCTAATGAAGAGGGCATGGGGCTGAGGGCTAAGGTGGGCACAAGGGTGGAATCCTAGTCTTACAGGGATCCATGTTGACTTGGTCAATAGAGTGGTTTCTCAAATCAAACTTAAATTAAAATTAAGTCAACTAATTAAAATTATGATCCTAGACAATTAAAGAATTAATTAACCTTAGATTTAATTAGATTTAAATTTTGATGTCAATTTCTCATCAAATTAGGTAAATTGGTTTACTCCCGAGTTCTTGTTGGAACTTAGGACTAGTTTTTTCCTTGCACTTGGCTATTCCATAAGGCCATTGAAACTTGATCCAACAAGCTCAAATAAATATAATTATCATATATTTAATTTAGACTGTTAACTCAATCCTTTGGCTTAATTCAATCTAAGTTAATTAGCAAATCTAATTTTGCTTATCCGTCCTCCTGCAATACTTTATACTCAGGTTAACACAATTATTGATTGTTAATCCTAGAATGAATCTTAATCGTTGATCAATCATCGAGTCAGATTTGTGAGCTCTAAGTGTTCTGATCTCATAGGATTTCGACTGTCATAGCATACGGAATAGTTTTTAATAGTAATCAAAGAAACCCTTAGCAATGGTATAACCCGATGTGGATCAGTCGAATGTGCGAATAATATCCTTAGAAGTCCATGCGGATATAGCTTTTCCCATATAATTCATTCATCTCCTTAACCCAATAATGCTTAAGGATACCTCAGATTTTTTAACTGTCAACTCCTGATTCAGACTATTATATTGTATTTCATAAATATCAAAATCCATCAATGGTTTATCCCTGGCCCAAAGGTTTTTGCCTATATTGAAATACAGTGATACATTCTTCCTACAACTCTTGGAGTGGTCCAATTCCATCTTGATCATACCTCTGACTGTGTAAGTAGCTTGACACATGGCCTAGAAGCCCTTTTGTTATTGAATTAGAAATTTAGTTAGTCTGGTACCGAAAGCATAGTGAGTTGCCTTGCATGTCACTAAGGAATCTGCAGGTCTTAGGAATAACTTATACTATTCCCATTAGAGACATTCTTGATAGCATGAATGCTGCTAGAGTTGGTCATGTTCCAGTGATGATGGTTCCATTACATCTACCGTGTATGCCATACCAGTAATCTTCACACCTTGGTGTTAGAGATTAGTCTACCGTATGAGCCATACAGCGATCATTCTCTCGATAGATATTGTCATCCTATATTAATAGTCCTTTTCCATTGGTTCATGAATGTAGATTTATGGACCTAATCGATAAATCTCCTTTATTGAATCTAAATAGTTGCTATGGACTTCATCACAATAAGGAAGTTCTATTAGAGATGAGATACTTGATAAAATAGTATAAAATATATTTTATTTATTAAAAAATAATTATAGATACAATGTAGCACAACCATCCAATAGACCTAATGATTGGGCTTCGGAGCACATTTTTCAATGCACCAACACATGCGTCTAAGCCTCATCCTAGTGTAATCCATACGATCCGATCCTGATCAGTTTCGCTTCCGACGTGCTAACTCTGTTAGAAACTTTTTCAAGGTGCTATATTGTAAGATCAAACTTTTTTTAATCTTTTTTCATTTTTTTGATGCTCTAGTAATCCCAATATAATGTAGATGAGAACGTTGAAGGGCCCCTCTAACTTGATTTATTTGAATCTGACGTCTCATAATGGTTAGATATATTCCTAGAAGCCAAATTGCTGACACTTGTAATACACTTCTAGGGCAAAATTATAATTTTGACTATATAATTAAAAAATGTTTATTTTTCTATCACACTGTGTATTTAGTGTCTTGATAATCCTTTGAGTTAATGGTAATGATAATTCATATTTTCAAGAGTTGAAAATTTAAGACATGAATAATATATATTGAACTCATAAAAGGCTCCCGACATAGGATCATACAGGATGGTGATTGATCCAGAAGGTTGGTGTACAATCGCTTCTCTTTAGTAGATGAGTCTTGAGTCTACGGTTGGAGACAATCGAGCGAAGTAGTATACTCGTTAGAGAACGAGGGACTGAGCGTGACCACCTCGAGTAGTCATTAGGGAGTCTACCTTCTCGTCAATGACTGACTCGATGCTGCAGTAGTGTGTCTGGTTCTTTGACCTGAGTGCATCGGCAGTTCACCTTGAGGGTGTTATAGTTGGACTACACCATTAACTCGATTCCTAGCCATTCGGAACCCTGAGGTGTATGTTGGCTATAGCATGTTCATTGTAGGAACTGGATTGCATCAAATGGAATCTATCTACCTCGGTGGTAGAGGAGACCCTATGATGATCATGGAGAATCAAGTCGAAATCCATGGCCATGGAAGAGTGAATAATAGAAAGAGTTTCTATTTAGATTTTCACATCGAACTTGAATCGAATGATTACATCATATGAAGAACTAGGGTTTGACGAGTTACCTTAACCCTAATCTGATCGGGCTCAAGATAGAAGAAACTTATCACTACATGGTAGCTGCACCAAGAGGTTCGTATTCAGCTCTGATGGGTCACCATATACTGCTAGGTGTCACTGGTGATTTTGGGAGCAATTAGAATGATTTAGATGATCGATCATTCTAGCTGTTCGAATCAGAAGAGTTCTGATCCATCGAAAGGAGTTTCGATGATGTCAATGATAGAGATCATGACATATCCCATTACCCATATAGAACTACCTAACTGGATCACACAAAAAAGGGTTTGAATCTGGTGATCATCAATTGAACTGATCTAGTTCAATTGATCTGAATGAATTCAATTAGGTTCAAGAAAATCGTGCTAGCACTCGATTGAACCTAACGTTCTTCTTTTCTATCAAAATAAGTTGTCCTGACTGAGCAAAGGAGTTTGTGCTACATCAGAGCCTTCATATGCTGACTGGAGGTTTCCTAAGTAGAAAAGATTGTTTTTTTTGTAAGACATTATCCTCCATCTTTTTTTGGTCACCTCCATTTTCTTTTCTTTGACTTTGGTCAAAAGTCTACCTTTGACTGTCAAACTGTTGACCATTGACCTTTGACTTTTGACCACATGTCATGTACCTATTGGAGAGCTGTTGGGGATTTTTCGGACCAGGTTCGTTCAGATTCGTTCAGATCTGATTAGATCAAGAGATATATTTTAAAAATTCTTTTCTTTAATTTAGATCAGATTTAAGATGTTTTAGATCTAATTATTATTATTTTAAAAATTAAAATAAAATTAGATAAATTAAATTAGATTTAATTTACCTTGATATGGGTAATCCTATTACCCGTTGATGATCCTGTTTACAATGGAAGGTTCTGGATCTAGCCATGCAAGCGCCTGGCCTCTATCGATATCCACTCAGACTGGATCTAGAGATCCTCTTCTTCTCTATCATGCCTCCAAAAATCAAATTTGGATCTAATCTGGAGGATCTTGAAAACTCCTTTTGAAGATCAGCAGTCATCCTTTGCAGCAGTGCAGCCTTCTAGCTTTCAGTCGCCTTTCTTTGATCTAGATCGCACCAACCAAAAATCCAAAATTCCTTTTGGATGTGGAGAGGAGAGGGAGAAGGTGGTTTGGCATGGAGGAAGAGGGGAGAGGCAGCCTTGGGGCGTGGGGTTTGAATTTCTCAAACTTAATTTGAGTTGGGCGCAGGGTCTTATTTATAGACTAAGCGTGATCCAACTCCTCTTCTTCCAACCAATCACAACCCTTTGTGAAATTAGATCTAAATCTGATTGGTGGGAATAGAGTCCCCTGGATTCCTCCTTAGAGGGTGCCTAAGACCAGTCAAAGTTGGTTCTTAGGAGAACTCTAATTGGAATCCAAAAAGGAGATGGAGTCCTTGTCCAACATGGACTCCTAGGCGCCTCCAACTTGGGCACATGCCTAGGGTGGCGTGCGCCCTCCTCCTTGCTAGGTTCTGGTAGGGGGACAAGCCCCACTAGCTCTCCAATAGGTACATGACATGTGGTCAAAAGTCAAAGTGTCAATGGTCAACATTTGACCAGTCAAAGGTAGACTTTTGACCAAAGTCAAAGAATAAGAAATGGCAGGTGACCAAAAATGGCAGGTAATATCTTACAAAATAAGACAATCTTTTCTAACTTAGATAACCTCCAGTCAGACCATATGAAGGCCTCTCATTGAGCACAAACTCCTTTAGCTCAGTCAGAACAACTTATTTATGATAGCAAAAGAAGAACGTTAGGTTCAATCGAGTGCTAGCACGATTTTCTTGAACCTAATTGAATCTCATTCAGATCAATTGAACTAGATCAGTTCAATTGATGATCACCAGATTCAAACCCTTATTTGTATGATCCAGTTAGGTTTAGTTCTATATGGTAATGGGATATGTCATGATCTCTATCATCGACATCATCGAAACTCCTTTCGATGGATCAGAACTCTTCTGATTCGAACAGCTAGAATGATCGATCATCTAAATCATTCTAATTGCTCTCAAAATCCACCAGTGACACCTAGCAGTATATGGTGGTGACCCATCAGAGCTGAATACGAACCTCTTGGTGCAGTTACCTATGTGATTAAGTCCTTCTATCTTGAGCCCCGATCAGATTAGGGTTAAGGTAAACTCGTCAAACCCTAGTTTCTATCATATGATGTAATCATTCGATTCAAGTTCGATGTGAAAATCTAAATAGAAACTCTTTCTATTATTTCACTCTTCCATGGCCATGGACTTCTGGACTTGATTCTCATGATCATCATAGGGTTGCTCCTCTACCACCGAGGTAGATAGATTCTATTTTGATGCCATCCAGTTCCTACAATGAACATGCTATAGCCAACATACACCTCAGGGTTCCGAATGGCTAGGATATCGAGTAATGGTGTAGTCAAACTATAACACCCTCAAGGTGAACTGCCGATGCACCTCAGGTCAAAGAACCAGACACACTACTGCAGCATCGAGTCAGTCATTGACGAGAAGGTAGACTCCCTAATGACTACTCGAGATGGTCACGCTCAGTTCCCTCGTTCTCTAACGAGTACTTGTACTCTCGCTCCGATGTCTCCATACCATAGACTCAAGACTCATCTACTAAAGAGAAGCGATTGTACACCAACCTTCTGGATCAATCACTATCCTCATGATGGTCCTATGGTCGGGAGCATTTTATGAGTTAACAATGATTATTCATGTCTTAAATTTTCAACTCTTGAAAATATGAATTATCATTACCATTAACTCAAAGGATATATCATAGACACTAAATACACATATGTGATAGAAAATAATCTTTTTTATTGATATTAGTCAAAATTATAATTTTGCCCCTAGAAGTGTATTACAAGTGTCAGTCAATTTTGGCTTCTAGGGCATATATATCTAACACATATCTCACATGGAGTCTTAATTACAAACTTACTTGAAATCCTATTTAATAGATAGCAAGCCAATTTGAGTGCATATCCCTAGAAGGATATCGGCAAGCTAGCAAAATCCATCTAGGATCGAATCATGTCTGACAGAGTCCGATTTCTCCTCTCAGATACACCATTATGCTGTGGTGTTCATGGAGGAGTCCTTTGGGAGAGAATCTCATTCTCTCCTAGATATATGAGAAACTCATTAGAAAGGTATTTCCCTTCTTGGTTAGATCAAAGAGTCTTAATATTCTTTCCAGTTTATTTTTCTACTTCACTTCTGAATTGTTTGAACATTTGAAATGACTCTAACTTATGTCTCATCAGATAGGCATATCTATACTTGGATAGATCATCTATGAAAGTAATAAAGTAGAGATATCCACTTCTGATACTTATGCTCATTGGTCTACATACATCAGTATGTACTAGACCTAAGAGCTTAGTGGCTCTCTCACCTTTTTCAGTAAAAGGTGACTTGGTCATTTTTCTAAGAAGACATGATTCACAAGTTGAAAATGATTCACAATCATTGACTTCAAGGATTCTCTTTTAAGTCAACTTGTTTATCCTGTTCTTGTTGATGTAACTAAGCCTACAGTTCCATAAGTAGATATCAGATACACTATCTAATCTAGGGTGCTTGCCAGTGGAATAGACTATATTAACAGGTTGTGATAACGTGTATACACCATTATTCAAATGTCTAGAGAATATAGTAATACCATTCATAATGATATTATAAAATTCTTTCTTTATTGAAAATTCATAATTGTCTTTGGCCAAAAGGCCTATAGAAATAATATTAAAAAAAAATTAGGATAAAAATGACAATCACTAAGAATAACTGTATGAGACTTAAATACAAGTTTCAAGATTTCTAATGCTAGAATTGGAATCGATCTTCCATCTCCAATGTTAAGGAACCTCTCACCTTGCTCGAATCTCCTATTGACCTATAACCTTTGCAACAAATTGCAAATATGGTAAGGGCTATCAGTATTCAATACCTAGTCAGTTTTATCACAAGTAGAAAAATTGCAAGAAGTTATCATATAAATACCTTGTCCAACAATAACTTGCTTCTTTCTCGGCCTGTTGGGGTCCAGTGAGATAATGTACTAAGGATAGTTTCTCTTCCAATGCCCCACTTCTTATAGAAGAAGCATTCAACTGACTCTTATCAAGCTTGATCTTCTTGGTCTGGCCCTGCATAAATGTCCCATCCTAAACTTGCATTTTCTTTGATTTCTTCTTCTTATTCTTCTTTTCTTTCTTAAAGGGTCGAGAACCAGAAGATGAACCTCCCACTAAGTTCACAAACCCCTTGTAGAGCTGGTGATCCTTCTCATAGTTCTGAAGCAACCCCAGTAACCCATGATAGTTAACTTCAAGCTTTGTCATTCTATAATGAGTAAGGAATGGGAGATATGATTTGGGCAATGAGTTCAAAATCGCATCTTTCCCTAGTTGCTCGTGCAAGAAAAATCCGAGCTTGCTCAAATGCTCCATTAGCTCGATCATGTACAGTACATGATCAGTGACTGAAGCTCCATCCCTCATCTTGGCATTGAAGATGGCACAACTAGTCTTGTGCCTCTCAATGTCATCAAGTATACTAAAAGACTCATTCAACATTTGAAGCATATCTTTTGGCTGAGCTGACTCAAACCTGTGACTGAACTCGTCGCTCATGGCAGCCAACATAATGCAACACACCATGATTCAATCATTTAGCCACTTATGGTAAGTGTCGTTCCACGTGCATTAGATGCTGGCTCCTCAGGTGTTGAATTTATCAGTACATACAGAATCTGTTCATGCTTCAAGACAATCTTCAATTTTTGATACTAATTATCGAAGTTGGATCCCACCAACTTATCATTGTCTAACAATGATCGGAGCTTCAGAAAAGTGGCCATGTTTGTACAAAGAAAAAATAAAATCTAATTAGTAATTGATTCATTAAACCTAAAGATTTGGACTTTAATCAAAAGGTTCTTTCATTATTTTATTCGAATTGGTAGCCTCTACCTTCAATTTGAGGAATTATCTTAATTCCTTAGTGGGTACTAAAATCTACATAGACTGCACACAAGCCCAACTTTGGTTGGTCAACCCATGTATATCTAAGGATAGGTTCATAACCAATTATTTTTCTAAATAATTTTTAGTAATTTAATTTTATCCTAATTCCTAATCAGTAGGCTTTGGCCTCTATTGAAAAGGTCCGATTAGGTCCAATCATTAATATGACCATACTTGGTCCATCTAACTAATGAATGATTAAGTCCAACTTTGGTTGATCAATCTAACCACCATTTAGATAGATGCGGTCAAAAAATCATATTATGAATAATAATTTCATTAGCCAATAAGCACCAGGCCTTTGGGCCTTTAATGATTATCAAACAAATGGATCTATTATCATCCACTTAATAGAAGGCTATGATCTAGTTATCACCATAACTATTTCATTTTTAGGGACCTAATAATTTTAGAGAATTTAATTGATTTGATTTAAAGAAGATAGAGAGAATGAGCTAGCCAATTTCGATCCTTCCACTAACTTCACTAAGTTAGATAAAAAAAAAGAACTAATTCAAACCGACATTAGGAGCACCTAAATCAGTCACACTGATTTATCTAATTGACATGGATGAGCCCAAATCACCAAGTGATCTAATAAAAAATTTAATTCACCAGGATGGCTAGGTAAGTGAGATCAGTGGAAAGGATATGCCATTAACTCGTCAAAGATTGAATCAGTACGAGTAGCTTCCAATTAAAAATCATTGGTCAGACTGCCAAACTTACCTTAAACACCATCCGGTTCATTAGTTTCAACTTGACCAACCTAGTAATTTTGGGCTCAACCACGTGGCCAGGAATCAAGTCCATCCGATTCATTAGTTTCAACACCAAGTTGGTCAAGTCCATCTTGGTTAAAGATATGGACTTGACCAACTATAACTATTATAATTGATCTAGAGAATCCTTGACCTAATCTAAGACAACTATTGATTAGATTTTAGTCAATTCTCTAATTAAGTCCATTCTTTAATCTAACCTTAGGTCTAACCTAATTAATGAACCTAATTTCCACTAATCCATTAACCCAATGTGTTATAATTTATGTCTTAGGATCTTCAATTTACAATCCTAGATCCTAATCAATCAATTCTTAATTTTTAATTAAGTTTTGGGCTAAGGGTTGGGATTCGGTGTCTCGAAAAAGATTTTCATATTTGTTAAAGATTTTCGCAACATGGTTCTATCAACCTATTGCATGTTTGATTCATAATCAATATGCACATATAACAAACATGAAACCTATTTTAGATCTAATCTAAACATGCTCATAAAATTTAAACTATTTCAATTCTAATTAATCATAAATCATCTTAGATCAGGTCTAACACATTTATGATAATAAAAATTATATGATAATCATAAATCATCTTAGATCAAGTCTAAAATTTTATGATCAGTATTTTAGATCCACATGCATTAGGACAACCTCTCCACTGTAAGGGATAAACTTTATAGCAGGACAACCTTACAGCGCGTGTAATCTAAAATTTTATTTTTAGATTTAATCATCAGATTATAAATTAAATCTAATTTAAAAATATAATCTAATCATGCATAAATCATGTAATAAATGAACCTAGGCTTTGATACCAATTGTAGAAACCGTTCTAGGATTCTAGGGTTAGCTTTTGAAACTTTTTCAAAATTATAGCAGAAGAGGTGAATTAATCATATTAAATTATGAATAATATAATATAAAATTTTAGATATAGAATCCTATTACATGATTAAGGCATGCTATTAAATCAAAAAATAAAATATCAAAAGAATTGCATATTAATCATATCAACAGCAGACTACTCCAGATCAGATCTAGACATGTAATAGGAAGATCAAATCATCATTATCTTTGAATCTCGAGTTCTTTAACTCATTGATCCAGTCTTGAGATGGTTGCTCCAAGCTACACATGTATCTGACCTCTACGAGTTGTCCACACGAGCCCTCGATTGTTGATCTGAAGTCCGATGCCCAAAAATCAGCATAGTATGCTAGTATTGTGCCGATCCTTCTCCAATGATCAATCTGGATCTTTTTTTCTTCAATCTTGGACTCTCCAACTTTTTAAAGTTGAGGAAGATGTTTCGTGATGCTGAGATACCTCTCAAACACTCACAAAGATGGAGGAATAGGAGTGGAAGAAAAAACCTAGAAGAAGACCCTCTTCTTCTTTCTTCTCTCACCAAAGCACCTTGATTGGTGCCTTTACAAAATCCCATGCCATAGGCTTCTCTCTTAGATTTTTCACACCCCAAATGATCTCTCTTAGATGTGTAATTCATTAAAAAATTAGATCAAAATTTATTTTATATAAGGAGATATAGAGGAATCCTTGACTAGGTCAAATACCTAGTCAAGGGTTATCCAAACAGGGCTAGACTTGGGGCGCTCAACTCTTGGGCGTCCTCTCCTTTATTTTTTGCGTGGACTACTAGGGAATGTCACACAAAAGGCCTCTAAAATCCATGAAAGTTTGATAGGAGAAACAGGGATGTGGGCGACATAAAATAGGAAGGAGTTTTGGTTTCTCAAAACTCTATCTCATAGAGTTTAAATCAACTCAAACTCTTCTTTTGACTTGATCACAATATCTAAATACCATATTTGAGATAAAGAGAGCAAGGGGGCATGTGTGAACATCTGGAGAGAAATATTTTCATGAAAAAATTCAACAAAATGGCATGGGAGACATTGGGGCTAAGGTGGTGCATGGAGATAGGAGTCCTAGTCTCACTAGGACTCCTAGTTTGACTTGGTTCAACTTGATCCTTAGACCAAATTAAATTAGAATTAAATCTAATTAGATTAAGTCTTAGTCCAACTAATAATATAATTAAATTATATTAAATTAAATTTTATTTTAATTTAATTTTTTAATCAAATTAGAAATTGGGTTGATATAAGTCCTAATTGAACTAGGAATAGTTCTTCCTTGCAATTTGCTCATCCAATAAACCAATTGGACTTGATCCAATCAAGCCCAAACTAAATCTAATTAAATTATATTTAATTAGATTTAATATAAACTCTTTGGCTTAATCAAATTAAGTCAATCAGTAATCAAATTGCTAATCAATCCTCCTATAACACTTGCACTAGGTTAAACATTAATCGTATTGAATGTTTAACCCTAGAAGGATTTTTAATTGTTGATCAACCATCTGATCAGATTGAGAACTCTTATGTATGTAATCTTATGGATCTAAACCTAAGTTGATAGTATAAAAAAAAATTTTATACCAATCAAAGTGATCATCTAGCAATGGTACCCGATGGTCGGATAGGTCCAATGTGTAGAACAACATCCTTAGAACCTATATGGATATAGTTTTTTATATAATTCATCCCCTTGACCAAAATGCTCATAGGATACTTTAGAGTTTAACTGTCAATCCTGATTAGGTCATCCATATTGTATTTCAAAATATCAAATCCATCTTATGGATTATCCTAGCCAAGATTTTTGTTATATTGAATATAATGATGCATTCTTCTCCAACTCTTGGAGTGGTCAATCCCATCTTGATCACTCACCAACTTTGCAAGTACTTGACTGTACCTAAAAATCTTTCATTATTAAATTAAAAATTTATTTAGTTCGGTACCAAAGCATAGTGAGTTGCTTGCAAGCTACTGTGGAGATCTTAGGTCTAAGGG
The DNA here is from genome assembly GCA_006176705.1 of Cocos nucifera. NCBI lineage: Eukaryota > Viridiplantae > Streptophyta > Magnoliopsida > Arecales > Arecaceae > Cocos > Cocos nucifera. The sequence continues at coordinate 46,438 of QRFJ01002669.1, forward strand.
ATACTTATACCTATATCCCATCAGAACGCTTTAGAGTTGGTCATGTTTAATGATGATGTACCCATACATCTCACTTGTATGTCATACCAGTATCTCCATTCTTCTTGGTTAAGAGGACAATCAACCCATATAGCAAATAACGACCTATGCTCGATAAATGCTGTCATCCTTATTAACAGCATATCATTTGATGGTGAATAGTTTAAGGACTAATTGATAAATTCTCTTATTATCGAAGCTAAATAATTCTAAGAACTTCATCACAATAATGGAGTTCATTAGAAGATGTAGATTTTATGATGAAAATGCCAAAAATATATTTTATTTAACAATGAATCAATTATAATTACAAGATAGCACAACCATCAACAGGCTGACGATTTACTTTGGAACATATTTTTCAATACATCTCTCCTCTCTCACTGATTTTCTTAAATTTTTTCAAAATTTTTTATGCCTTAAATCCCTACAAAAGTGGTGCCCCATCTTAGAATAGAAGACAAGGTCAAAATCCCTACTTTTTAGGGATTTAAACAAGGAGTTTGGGGGGCGTCCAACTCTTGGATGCCTCCCCTATTATTTTCTATGTGGGGAACCAGATTTCAATGCCAAAACCAAAAAAAAAAAATCACACAAAAGAAAATAGGTGGCATGGGAGAAATTCCAAAGGAAGGGAGGAAGAGTTTGGGATTCAAGGGACTCTTTCAAAAGGAAATAAACCCAAACCACTTTCCAAAATGGACCAATTCAGATTTGATTCAAATTAAACCAGATATGGGGCATGGGAAATCAATCCTTAGGCATGGAAATCTTAGAAAAAATTTGGAAACAAATAATGGGCATGGGCTTAAAGGTGGTGCAAGAAAGAGTGAGAGTCCCAATCCAATTGGAACTCTTCTTGTTTGACTAGGTCAAAACTATTTTGAACCTAATTCAAACTAGATTAAATGCAACCTAATTATGGATGATCCTAGTCCAACTAGAAATTCAATTAAGTTAGGTTTAAATCATATTTAAATCCTAACTCAATTAGAAATTAGATGTACTCAAATCCTAGTCTAACTAGGAATTATTTTTTCCTTGCAATTTGCTAATCCAATAAACTAATTAAACTTAATCAGATTAAATCCAAACTAATTCTAATTATCTAATTCAATTAGACTTGATCTTAGTCCAAATGCTCAATCAAATTGAGCCAATTAGAAATCTAATTGCTAATCGATCCTCCTACAATACTTGCATTAGGTCAAATATCAATCGTATTGATAGTTCGACCTAAGAATGATTCTCAATCATCAATTAACCATCTGATTAGGTTTCAACTTCTAATGTGTATGATCCCATAGGTTCGAACCTTAGTCGATAATGTAGGAACCAATTCATGTACTAGTCGAAGTAACCATCTAGCAATGGTTTCCGATGTCTAGATAGGTCAAATGAATGCAAAGCAACATTCTTAGAACTCTGGCCCATGGTTACCAAATAATTCATCCCTTTGACTAATAATGCCCAAGATAACTTTGAGTATGCTGTCAAAACTCATACAAGTCATCTCTATTATGTTTCAAAATTTTGTAAATTCCATGACTCCTTACGAGAATTACCCAGGCCTAGGTTTTGCTAAATTGAATCACAACGAGTCATTCTCTTCCTGAAGCTAATCAGGAGTGGTTAATCCCATCTTGATTTACACACCAACTTCATAAGTACTTGACTATAGCTAGAAATTTTTGAAACTTATATTAGAAATATAGGCAGTTCGGCATTAAAGTACAGTGAGTTGCTTGTAAGACATCATGGTGATCTCAGATCGGAGGGACACTTATGAAGGGAAATCCTGATTTCCCGGTCCAGGTTCATCCAGATCTGATTAGATCAAGAGATATATTTCAAAAATTTTTTCTTGATCTCAATCAGATCTTGATATATTTTAGATCTGATTCTTATTATTTTAATAAATAAAATAAAACAAGATAAATTAAATCAAATTCAATTTACCTGATTTGGGTAATCCTATTACCCTGTAGATGATCCTGATTGCAGCGGAAGGTTCTGGATCTTAGCCACGCAAGCGCCTGGCCTCTACCGGTATCCACTCAGGTTGGATCTGGAGAACCTCTTCTTCTCTATCACACCTCCAAAAATCAGATCTAGATCTGATCTGGAGGATCTTCAAAACTCTTTTGAAGATCTGCAGTCGTCCTTTTGCAGCAGCGCAGCCTTCTTGATTTTGATCGCCTTTCCTTGATCTGAATCGCACCAATCTAAATCCAAAACACTTTTGGACGTGGAGAGCAAGGGGAGAAGAGACTATGGCATGGAGAAGGAAGGGAGAGGCAGCCTTGGGGCGTGGGAAATCTCTCTTTCACTTATAATTAGGGTTGGGCGCAGGGTCTTATTTATAGACCTCTTGTGATCCAACTCCTCTTCCTCTCAACCAATCACAACCCTTTGTGAAATCAGATCTAAATCTGATTGGTTGGAATAGAGACCCCTGGATTCCTCCTTAGAGGGTGCCTAAGACCAGTCAAACTGGATTCTTAGTAGAACTCTGATTGGAATCCAAAAGGGAGGTGGAGTCCTTGTCCAACAAGGACTCCTAGGCACCTCCTACTTGGGCTCACGCCACCCTTGGCGTGCGCCCTTCTCCTTGCCAGGTTCTGGCAGGGGGACAGGCCCCCACCAGCTCTCCAATAGGTGCATGACATGTGGTCAAAAGTCAAAGGGTCAATGGTCAACGTTTGACCAGTCAAAGGTAGACTTTTGACCAAAGTCAAAGAACAAGAAATGGCAGGTGACCAAAAATGGCAGGTAATGTCTTACAAATAAGACAACCTATTCTGACTTGGACAACCTCCAGTCAGACCATATGAAGGCCTCTGATTGAGCACAAACTCCTTTGGCTCAGTCAGGACAACTTATTTATGATAGTAAAAGAAGAACGTTAGGTTCAATCGAGTGCTAGCACGATTTCCTTGAACCTAATTGAATCTCATTCAGATCAATTGAACTAGATCAGTTCAATTGATGATCACCAGATTCAAACCCTTGTTTGTGTGACCCAGTTAGGTTCAGTTCTGTATGGTAATGGGATATGTCATGATCTCTATCATAGACATCATCGAAACTCCTTTCGATGGATCAGAACTCTTCTGATTCGAACAGCTAGAATGATCGATCATCTAAATCATTCTAATTGCTCCCAAAATCCACCAGTGACACCTAGCAGTATATGGTGGCAACCCATCAGAGCTGAATGCGAACCTCTTGGTGCAGCTACCTGTGTGATTCAGTTCTTCTATCTTGAGCCCCGATCAGATTAGGGTTAAGGTGAACTCGTCAAACCCTAGTCTCTGTCATATGATGTAATCATTCGATTCGAGTCCAATGTGAAAATCTAAATAGAAACTCTTTCTATTATTTCACTCTACCATGGCCATGGATTTCTGGACTTGATTCTCATGATCATCATAGGGCTACTCCTCTACCACCGAGGTAGATAGATTCCATCTTGATGCAATCCAGTTCCTACAATGAACATGCTATAGCCAACATACACCTCAGGGTTCCATATGGCTAGGAGACCGAGTAATGGTGTAGTCAAACTATAACACCCTCAAGGTGAACTGCCGATGCATCTCAGGTCAAAGAACCAGACACACTACTGCAGCATCGAGTCAGTCATTGACGAGAAGGTAGACTCCCTAATGACTACTCGAGGTGGTCACGCTCAGTGCCCTCGTTCTCTAACGAGTACCTGTACTCTCGCTCCGGTGTCTCCACACCGTAGACTCAAGACTCATCTACTAAAGAGAAGCGATCGTACACCAACCTTTCGGATCAATCACCATCCTCGTGATGATCCTATGGTCGGGAGCTGTTTATGAGTTAATAATGATTATTCATGTCTTAAATTTTCAACTCTTGAAAATATGAATTATCATTACCATTAACTCAAAGGATGTATCACAGACACTAAATACACAAGTGTGATAGAAAATAACCCATTTTATTAAATTATAGTCAAAATTACAATTTTGCCCCTAGAAGTGTATTACAAGTGTCAGCCAATTCTGGCTTCTAGGGCACATATATCTAACAATCTCCCACTTGTCCTAAAGCCAATTGGCTACAAGTCTAAGTCCCATCTTCTCAAGGTGGGCTTCGATCTTCTGCTGGCCCAACGGCTTTGTAAGTGGGTCTGCCACATTATCTGCGGAGTTGACTCTCTTGACCTCAACGTAACCTTTCTCAAGGTAATCGTGGATGAGATGGTATCACCGTTTGCTAGGAACTCTTCCAGCACAAACAGTCTGCCAGATGTCGACTTTCGATCATCTATATCGGACATGAAGTCCGAGTCTGTGTATCCCTGAACTAGGAGTTCTCCGTTACCAAAGACCAACATCATATCCTTAGTTCTTCTCAAGTACTTAAGGATACATTTCACAGAAGTCCAGTGTTCTTCACCTGGATTTGACTGATATCTGCTTGTGACACTCACAGCATGGGCTATATCAGGTCGTGTACATAGCATGGCATACATGAGGCTCCCTATTGCAGAAGCATAAGGGATCTTGCTCATGCGTTCTATTTCCTCAGGTGTGCTGGGGCACATCTTCTTGGAAAGATGAATACCATGTCTGAAGGGTATTAATCCCCTCTTAGAGTTTTCCATACTAAACCTCTTTAGTACTTCCTCTATGTACATCTTCTGTGAAAGTCCTAGCATCCTATTCGGTCTATCCCTATAGACCTTAATTCCTAGAATAAAGGATGCTTCACCTAGGTCTTTCATGGAGAATTCCTTGGACAACCACATCTTGACTGATGTCAACATGGGAATATCATTCCCAATAAGGAGGATGTCATCCACGTACAATACGAGGAAGACAACAGCGCTCCCACTGACCCTTTTGAAAACACATGGTTCCTCTTCGTTTTTGATGAAACCAAACTTTTTGATCACATCATTGAAATGAGTGTTCCAGCTCCGAGATGCTTGCTTAAGTCCATATATGGACCTTTGCAGCTTGCAAACCTTGTGATCAGTATCACTGGATGTGAAACCTAGCGGCTGTTCCATATAGATATCTTCCTCAAGATATCCATTTAGGAATGCCGTTTTCACGTCCATTTGCCATATTTCATAATCGAAATAGGCTGCAACGGCAAGCAATGTGCGGATGGATTTTAGCATAGCTACTGGGGAAAAGGTATCCTGATAGTCAATGCCTTCATGTTGACTATAACCTTTTGCCACCAGTCTAGCCTTGAATGTCTCCACATTTCCATCTGCACCAATCTTTCTCTTGAAGATCCATTTACACCCAATAGGTACTATACCTTCTGGTGGATCTACCAAGGTCAAGACTTGGTTTGAGTGCATCGAGTCAATTTCTGACTTCATTACCTCAAGCCATTTCTCGGAGTCGATATCTGATATCGCCTCATTGTAGATTTTGGGATCATCACCATGAGCACCATTACCTATGAGGAACATTTCCTCTACATCCTCTGAAATAATACCTAAGTATCTTTCAGGGGGACGGGAAACTCTTTCCGATCTACGAGGTGGAGGAGGTAGTGTTCTTATTGGCTCAACCGTGATTTGGTTCCACTTGGTCCTTAGCTCTTTCTGCTTGTGAGACTTTCTCATCAAGCTTAATCTGCTTTCCAATGCCACTATCTTGAATAAACTATTTTTCAAGAAATATGGCATGTCGACTCACAATCACATTGTGGTCTTCTGGAATGTAGAAATAGTATCCTAATGACTCTTTAGGATATCCTATGAATCGAGCTCTAAAGGACCTAAACTCTAACTTGTCCGCTTGTTGTCTTTTGACATGAGCCGGCAACCCCAAATTCTGAGATGACTCAGACTTGGTTTCTTACCGTGCCATATCTCATACGGTGTGGTAGGAACGGTTTTAGAGGGAACCCTATTCAGTAAATAGATTGAAGTTAATAATGAATGTCCCCAAAGAAAATCTGGGAGGTCTGTGAAGCTCATCATGGATCGAACCATATCCAATAGAGTCCGATTTCTCCGTTCTGAAACCCCGTTGAGTTGAGGTGTTCCTGGTGGAGTCCATTGAGAGACTATGCCATTTTCCTTAAGATAGTCTAGGAATTCCCGGCTAAGGTATTCACCTCCTCGATCTGATCGAAGAACCTTAATGGGTTTTCCAATTTATTTTTCTACTTCATGTCTGAATTCTTTGAACTTTTCAAAGGCTTCAGACTTGTGTCTCATAAGATACACATACCCATACCTAGACAGATCATCGGTAAAGGTAATGAAGTAGATAAAATTGCCTCTAGCCGGCACATCGAATGGGCCGCACACATCAGTATGTACTAGGGCAAGGAGATCTGTGGCCCTCTCCCCATGTCCAACAAAAGGGAGTTTAGTCATTTTGCCTTGAAGACAAGATTCACAAGTTGGATATGACTCAAAAGTCAATGGACTCAATAGCCCATTTTTCTCCAATTTGTTAATCCTATCTTCTGCTATATGACCCAATCTCAGGTGCCATAGATATCTATCGTTTGGACTATCCCTAGGTCGTTTGGCATTCACGTTTTGCTCGATAGTTAAAACAGGTACATCAATATGCAACTGATAAAGACCATTAACAAGGAAACCATTTGCAATTTTATTTCTTTCATAAAGAATATTACAATGGTCCTTAAAGAAGGTGATCACATAACCTTCTTGTGCTAAGCATGAAACAGAAATCAAATTCCTGCTAGCTGCAGGCACATAATAACAGTCTTTTAAAGCTAAGTCTAAACCAGATGGTAATCGCAGAGGGTATGTTCCCACGGCTACTGTAGCAACTCTTGCTCCATTACCGACGCGTAGGATCATGTCTCCATCCCTCAGCCTCCTGCTATCCTCAAGACCCTGCATAGAAGTGCACAGATGAGCACTAGAACCAGAGTCAAGCACCCAACTGGATGCAGAAGAAACCGTAAGGTTAGACTCAATAACGAGCATACCTCCAGAAGGACCTTCCTTCTTGTTCTTTAGGGTGGCCAGGTAAGTAGGGCAGTTTCGCTTCCAATGGCCGTCGCTGTTGCAATGGAAACACTTTCCTTTGCCATCGACCTTCTTCTTCGGTTCTGCCTTCTTCTTCTTTGATCCTTCTATCTTTTGCTTTTTCACAGACTTCTTTTTCTTTCCATAAGACTTTCTTTTGGAAGAAGTCCGTTCCATAGCAAGAACTGAGCCTTTAGAACCTTTCATAGAAAGCTCAGCGGTAACCAGCATATTCATCAACTCGGCCAAGGAATTTTGAAGTTTATGCATGTGGTAATTCATGATGAATTGCCCATATGCATCAGTCAAGGATTGCAGAATAATATCATTCTGCAAGTCCAAGTCCAACTTCACACCGAGCTTCTCAAGCTCTTCCATGTCCTTGATCATTGTCAGACAGTGATCTTGGACTGACTGCCCATCACGCATCTTAGCCTTAAAAAGTCATTTCGTGACTTGATATTTGGCTGCGCGACTCTGTTCACCAAACATCTCCTGTAGGTGAGCCAACATTTGGCGAGCAGTCCCGATATCTTCATGTTGGCGCTGGAGCTCATCAGACATCGAGCCCAACATGTAGTATCTGGCCTTATTGTCTTCATCAATCCATTTTTCCAGAGACGCTCTCTGTTCAGTGGATGGACGAGCTGGTAAGGTGGGAGGGTCTTGGTCCAAAACATGTGTTAACTTCTCTGAACCCAAAACAATTTTGTAGTTCCTGAGCCAATCTTTATAATTGGGTCCAGTCAGTCTATGTGTGTCTAGGATACGTGCCAATGGGTTTGACGCAGACATTTTCTGTAGAGAGTCAAAGATTCTAGTTAGATACTATAATTTTGACTTGACCAATTTGTTTAGGGATTTTATTTTTAAACAAATTAGCTCCCACTATTTTCTCGGATCCCTACACTCCCTCTGTAGAGATGCGAAAATCTCCGCGATTGATGATTTCTAGTGGGTGGTGCGGTCTCACCAACTGACTCATCACCTCACCTAACAGTTATTGGTGATGGGTTAGCCAATGAGTGAACAACTCTTGTTCAATGATTCTCTAATCATGGTGCACCCAAACTTGGTCTCTAATTCATGAATCTCACCGTATCCGGAATATTGATCCACTCCTTAGTTAAGTCAGACCCACCATTTGCATAGACTGGGTTCCTAATTGGGTCTCTCACCGTATCCGAAATATTGAGCCCAACTCATCCTCCAGCCCATAGCATCCAATGCCTAATAGACATGGTTGCGTCTTCCCGGTGCAACTGAGCCACTGTATCCAGCCGAGAACAATCAACCCTGGGAAGGGCCCGCACGTCTACAATGGTGGAAGACCTCAGACTTAATCTTTTCTTAGGAAGAATTGATTCAGGTCTCATTAAACTAGACTTGGCTTAGTCATAACAATTATGACTAACCTAGTAGCATGGGTCAGCTCGGATTATTGACCACCTCAGATCAGAACTGTGTCAACAGATATGGCCAGGTAAGTGAGATCGGTGGAAGGAATATGCCGTTAACTCGCACAAGAACGCATTCAGGTCGAGTAGCTTCCAATTAAAAACCAGTCGGTCGTCTATGCCAAACTTACCTTAGACACCAAATTGTTGAGTCAGAACCAATTGGGTTAGCCTACAATCCAGACTCTAACCTCTGAGCCTAATTAGGTCTTGCTTGATCGTGACTCGATCTTGACCCAGACTTAATCCTATTAGGCTGGTCAATTTAAGCATTGTTGATCCCATCTAACCAACTCTTGATTCGGTTTGATCAACCGCTTAGACCTAATTGAGCTACCCAAGCCCGAACCCAGTATTATGAATATGTCTTAGATCTGAAATTCTCAATTTTAGACCTAATTAATATTCCATAAACTTAATTCTTAATTAAGTTGGGTTCATAAACAAAATATGCACAATAAATCCTAGGGTTTCAGGATCTAGGGTTTTGCAGAAAGTAAGTTTTGGGTTTCTGATTTAGGACGAACACGCAGCACCCCTACACGTCATAAGAACACCCCATCGAATGGGAAGAGAGGGCCTTCAAACCCTTCTTCATTCTTATGACCGGACGGCCAAGAGGAACGCCTTAATCAGGAACATGTAAATCTACAAAATAGTTATAGATCTATATCATATATCTCATATACAAATTTAGATCTAATCAAGGCATATTTTGCATACATCTCATGTATCAAATCATGCATGTTTTCAGATCTAAATTATCACATAATAATCTAAAAAATTAGATTTAAATTGATCTAATCAAAATAAATTCTAATCTAGACAATTATGTAGAACTATTCTACAACTAGTCTAGTCATGCATCTATCATATCTCATATGATATTTAGAATTAAATAATTTTTATTTGCTGTTTATCAGATGTTATTATAACACTTATAATATCAAAAAATAGTAAATAAGAAGATCTAAAATATGATTTAATCAGATTAAATCAAAGACATGCAAAACTATTCTATAGAACTATTCTATTCTAGAACTAGTCATGCATATCTTCATGTTCTTAGATCCAAATCATTTAATTTTAATTTTTCTGATTTCAGATCTGATCACATCTCATGTGACATCTGAAATCACTTTATTTTTTAATTAAAATAAAATTAAAATTAGATCTAAATAATCTAGAACCATGGCTCTGATACCAGTTGAAAGGAAATCCTGATTTATCGGTCCAGGTTCGTCCAGATCTGATTAGATCAAGAGATATATTTCAAAAATTTTCTCTTGATCTCATTCAGATCTTGATATATTTCAGATCTGATTCTTATTATTTTAATAAATAAAATAAAACAAGATAAATTAAATCAAATTCAATTTATCTGATTTGGGTAATCCTATTACCCTGTAGATGATCCTGATTGCAGCGGAAGGTTCTGGATCTTAGCCACGCAAGCACCTGGCCTCTACCGGTATCCACTCGGGTTGGATCTGGAGATCCTCTTCTTCTCTATCATACCTCCAAAAATCAGATCTGGATCTGATCTGAAGGATCTTCAAAACTCTTTTGAAGATCTGCAGTCGTCCTTTTGCAGCAGCGCAGCCTTCTTGCTTTTGATCGCCTTTCCTTGATCTGAATCGCACCAAACTAAGTCCAAAACACCTTTTGGACGTGGAGAGCAAGAGGAGAAGAGACTATGGCGTGGAGAAGGAGGGGAGAGGCAGCCTTGGGGCGTATCTAATAGCATTGGAATTAGGGTTGGGCGCAGGGTCTTATTTATAGACCTCTTGTGATCCAACTCCTCTTCCTCTCAACCAATCACAACCCTTTGTGAAATCAGATCTAAATCTGATTGGTTGGAATAGAGACCCCTGGATTCCTCCTTAGAGGGCGCCTAAGACCAGTCAAACTGGATTCTTAGTAGGACTCTGATTGGAATCCAAAAGGGAGGTGGAGTCCTTGTCCAACAAGGACTCCTAGGCGCCTCCTACTTGGGCTCACGCCACCCTTGGCGTGCGCCCTTCTCCTTGCCAGGTTCTGGCAGGGGGACAGGCCCCCACCAGCTCTCCAATAGGTGCATGACATGTGGTCAAAAGTCAAAGGGTGAATGGTCAACATTTGACCAGTCAAAGGTAGACTTTTGACCAAAGTCAAAGAACAAGAAATGGCAGGTGACCAAAAATGGCAGGTAATGTCTTACAAATAAGACAACCTATTCTGACTTGGATAACCTCCAGTCAGACCATATGAAGGCCTCTGATTGAGCACAAACTCCTTTGGCTCAGTCAGGACAACTTATTTGTGATAGTAAAAGAAGAACGTTAGGTTCAATCGAGTGCTAGCACGATTTCCTTGAACCTAATTGAATCTCATTCAGATCAATTGAACTAGATCAGTTCAATTGATGATCACCAGATTCAAACCCTTGTTTGTGTGACCCAGTTAGGTTCAGTTCTGTATGGTAATGGGATATGTCATGATCTCTATCATAGACATCATCCAAACTCCTTTCGATGGATCAGAACTCTTCTGATTCGAACAGCTAGAATGATCGATCATCTAAATCATTCTAATTGCTCCCAAAATCCACCAGTGACACCTAGCAGTATATGGTGGCAACCCATCAGAGCTGAATGTGAACCTCTTGGTGCAGCTACCTGTGTGATTCAGTTCTTCTATCTTGAGCCCCGATCAGATTAGGGTTAAGGTGAACTCGTCAAACCCTAGTCTCTGTCATATGATGTAATCATTCGATTCGAGTCCAATGTGAAAATCTAAATAGAAACTCTTTCTATTATTTCACTCTACCATGGCCATGGATTTCTGGACTTGATTCTCATGATCATCATAGGGCTACTCCTCTACCACCGAGGTAGATAGATTCCATCTTGATGCAATCCAGTTCCTACAATGAACATGCTATAGCCAACATACACCTCAGGGTTCCATATGGCTAGGAGACCGAGTAATGGTGTAGTCAAACTATAACACCCTCAAGGTGAACTGCCGATGCATCTCAGGTCAAAGAACCAGACACACTACTGCAGCATCGAGTCAGTCATTGACGAGAAGGTAGACTCCCTAATGACTACTCGAGGTGGTCACGCTCAGTGCCCTCGTTCTCTAACGAGTACCTGTACTCTCGCTCCGGTGTCTCGACACCGTAGACTCAAGACTCATCTACTAAAGAGAAGCGATCGTACACCAACCTTCCGGATCAATCACCATCCTCGTGATGATCCTATGGTCGGGAGCTGTTTATGAGTTAATAATGATTATTCATGTCTTAAATTTTCAACTCTTGAAAATATGAATTATCATTACCATTAACTCAAAGGATGTATCACAGACACTAAATACACAAGTGTGATAGAAAATAATCTATTTTATAAATTATAGTCAAAATTACAATTTTGCCCCTAGAAGTGTATTACAAGTGTCAGCCAATTCTGGCTTCTAGGGCACATATATCTAACAACTTATACCCGTTGGCCTTAGCTTGTTACTCTTGATAGTAGAGTTCTACATTAATCACATTCAGTATAGATGTACTTCTACATCTCACCTGGATGCCATACCAGTATCTCCACACCATTTGGTTATGAGGACAACCAATGTATATGGCATACAGCAACCAACACTCGATAAGTTATCATCATTATTAATAACTGATCATTTGGTCGTGAGTAATTTAAGAACCATCTGATAAATTCTTCTTTATCGATTGATTATGGTTCTAAGGACTTCATCATAATTTAGAAGTTTATTTAAGAAAAATAGATTTTTTATGATGAATCAGCCAAATAACTATTATTATTAGATAATTCATATACTAATTTTAATCATCTACGACTTAGATGATTGGCTTTAGGATATATTTCCTAACAACTTTCACTTAGACTAAAGCCAATTAGAATGATATCAAATATCCTATCTTCTATTTGAGTTCGTAGAACTCCTTAATTCTGAAGCTTTAGCAAATAGATCAGTCAAGTTCTTCTTTTTCATCGATCTTTCAAAGATCGATGTCATCATGATCTAAAATAAAAAAAATGATAGCGATGTAGAATATATTGGTCCTTCGGTTCTTTAGCCTGAGCTATGGCTCTAGTGCTATGATAGGACTAGACCATCGATGGAGGATGCCACTCCTAATCTATTAATGAACCTCAACAACTATACAGCTTACATGACAGCATCATATGCCATGATGTACTCTACATCACTAACTAAATTGGCTAAAGTATCCCGCTTGGAATCTTTCCAGTAGATTGCTCCTACAATTAGGGTATGACCCGATACTTTCTTGTTGTCATCTTGTTCTGACTGAAATTAAAATATCCACATGTTTTAAATCAGTATTTTCATATTTGAGTAACTAGATCTTAGTATTTCCCAAATACATGAGGATTGTCTATATAATCTTTCAGTGATCCTCACTTAGATCAGACTGGTATCTACTTACTATATTAGTGAGTATACCATATCTAATTTTAAACATGGAGAAATTAGATAACAGCTAAATCTTTATTCCTTATAATGCTGGAATGCCATTTCTGATTAAGAAAATTTCATCCACAGACAATATAAGGAATAATACTACATAATATTTTACCCAATTACAAATACAGGATTTATCTTTGTTCATAACAAAGGCATACGTTCAAAATGTATACTCAAAAACTGAGATAATAGCCAAATGGGCTTTACAGGTCTTTACCTTCCCATCTGCACTACTCTGATCCTTTTGAAAATTTATTCACACCTAATGGATTTTATTCTTTTAGGTGAATCAACTAGTGTCCACACACTATTGATTTTCATGGACTTTAATTTGGAGTATGTGGCTCCAAGCCACTTCTCAGAGTTAGACCATTGTATTGCATCCCTATAGGTGATTGGATCCTTGTTGCTCTCATCGAGCTCAACAGGATCGCCATCTCAGATCTAGATACTAAAGTATCTATATGGCTCATGCAGTACTCTATCGAATCTTCTTAAAGGTGATACTTTAATGGGCTTTGAATTTGATCTGATCAAATCTGGTTATATGGGTTTACTAGATTATGTCGGTTCATTTTCTACCAGTTAAACTTTCTTAAGTTCAACTTGATAGACATCAGTTCCTTCTATAAGAAACTCCTTTCCAAAAAAAATGCACTATTGCTGATGAACATCTTATGTTCTTCAGCATGGTAGAATTAATAATCCTTAAACACCTATTTGATCAGGATCCAAGTTTATCTATATGCAGACCTATGACATAGGCCAATCAACTCCAAACTCGAAGATGAGAGAGTCTAGATCTACGCCCAATCCATATTCCATATGGAGTTTTTACAACAGATTTACTCAGTGTAAATTTTTAGAGTAAAACTAGTAGTCACAACAGCACAACCCTGAAATAGGTAGACAAGTGAACCCTATCATGGATCGAACCATGTCCAATAAAGTTTAATTTCTCCTATTAGATGCACTATATTTTGAAAAAAAATTCACTGAGAGAGAATCCTATTCTCTCCTAGATATGTCATAAACTTACTGGATAAATATTCACCTCTTCGATTTGATCGAAGAGTTCCAATACCATTTCTAGTTTATTTTTTCTATTTCATTATTGATTTATTTAAACATTTCAAATGATTCAGACTAGACACACCCATGCCCAGATAGGTCATCTGTAATGAAATATTAATATCTTTCTTTGGCACTTAAGTTCATAGGTCCATATACATCACTATGTATGAGACTTAGAACTTTATCGGCTCCTTCATCTTTTTCATTAAAAGATGACTTTGTCATCTTCCTAAAAAGACAAGACTTACAGGGTTTCAATGATTCACAATTATTGATGTCGAGATTTTTCTCTCAAGCTAACCCATTTATCCGGTTCTTGTCAAGATGATTAAACCTATAATACCAAAGATAGACGTCCATGACATAATTTAACTTGGATGTTTATTAAATGTGTAAATTATACTTAACAAGCTGTATAAATGTTAAATTTTATTTTTTATTTTTCATGTATTATTGTAACATTATTCATAATAATATCATAATAATCTCTTTTATTTATAAATATTGACCATCTCTGACCAAAAGGCCAACAGAGATCACATTTATCATAAATGATGGATAATAGTGATAATCACTTAAAATGATATTTTTTGAAAATAAGCTAGACAATTCCTAAAGCTAGGATTGGATTAGGACTTTCTTTCCTAATGTTTAAAAATTTCTCATCATTTTTAAACATTCCACTTACCTATAGTTCTTGTAACAAATTACATAGGACTACCAATATCCAATACCCAAGTAGTAGAATTTTAAATAAAAAAATTTTAAGGTGTTATTATATAACATCCTTAATGAGCAACTCTTGCTTCTTTCTCTTATTCAGCCTATTATGGTCAAGGAAAGCAAGATAATTCTTCTTCCTGTGATCCTGCTTCTAATAGTGGAAGCACTATGCCTGATTTGGATCAATATTGGACTAATTATTTTGACTGAACTTAGAAGCTCCAATACGAATCCATTCATACTACTGAACCAAATTCAACTTTTGATACTAATTATTGAAGTTGGATCCCATAAGTTATCACTGTCTAATAGTGATTGGAGCAATTAGGGTTTAGCCTTATTTTGAGAAAAGAGAACTATGACCTAAGTATATGAATTATTTTAAGCCAAGAGACTTGGACTTTAGTCTTAAGGTTCTCTCGCTATTTTATTCGAATTGATAGCCTCTACCTCCAATTCGGAGAATTACTTTAATTTTCTAGCAGGTACTAGAATCCATATAGACTGCACACAAGTCCAACTATGGTTGGTCAATCAATGTACATATAAGGATAAGTTCATAACCAATTATTTCTCCAAATAACTTTTGGTAATTTAATTTTGCATCAAAAATCTAATCAGTAGGCTAGGGCCTCTACTGTAAGGATCCAGTTAGGTCCAGCCATTAACATGACTATACTTGGTGCATCTAACTAACAAATGATTAAGCCCAACTATGGTTGGTCAACCTAATCACCATTAGAGAGATACATTCAAGTCATCATATGATGAATGATAATTTCATTAGTCAACAAGCGCTAGGCCTATAGGACTCCAATGATTATTGAGTTAATGGACCCATTATCAAATAGCTTAATGGGAGGCTATGATTCAGTTATCTCCATAACTTTATCATTTTAAAGATCTAATAATTTTAGAGAATTTAAATTATTAGTGATTTAAGAATAGAAAGGATATAGACCAATTTGCTCCCACTGGCTTTACCAAGTCAAGTCCTCCCACTAACTTCTCAAGTTTTTAATAAGGACTAGAATCAATATTGGTCCATGGACACCTAGATCAGTCTCACTGAATAAAATTAGTCTCATTGACTTTCTATGTGACATGGGTTAGCATGAATCAATGAGCAACCTAATCAAGACTTGATTAACCACATTGGTCAGGTAAGTGAGATCGATGGGAGGGTTTGCCAAGGCTTGCCCTAGACACCATCATAAATGGCCAGGTAAGTGGGTTGCCAATTAAAAACCACCAATTTAGGATGCTAGACTTACCTTAGATACCAATCGATTTATTAGTTTTGATTTGGTCTGCATAAAGACTCGGGCTCGACCACTGAGCCATGATCAGTATCCATTTATTAGATGTATGGACTTTGATTAACTATAATAATTGAAGTTATCTATAGAAATGACCTAATCCTAATTAACTATTAGTTAGGTTTGATCAATTTCTTAACTAAGTCTATATTTAATCTAACCTTAGTTCTAACCCAGTTAAGGACTTGATCAAACTAACCCATTACCCTTTAACCCATGTTTTATGAAATTATCTTAGAATCTTTGAATCACAAACCTAGATCCTAAACAATCACTTAATTCTTAATTAAGTTCAAAGCTTATGAGTTTGGATTTATGGAATCTCAGAACTAATTTTTGATATAATCATTTTAAATATTTTTAAATTGGTAAACAATTTACATTGAATCATATTCAATATATGATTTTAGATCTGATTTATTTTAATATTTCAATAATGTCCTAGGATTTCAAATCTAGGATTTTATAGAAAGTAAGTTCTAAATTTAAATTCTATAAAATAAATATATCATATACATTCTAGATTCAAAACAAAAGATACATATCGACATATATAATAATAGGATCTAGATCTAAACATAAAACAAATCATATGGATCAGATCATAAACTATTTAGAGTTAGATTAAAATCTAAAATTAAATCATAAATTATTTTAGATCTCATCTAACATATTTATGATTTAGATTATTCAGGTCAGCACATACTAGGACAACCTCTCCACTGTAAGGGGTAAACGTTATAGTAGGACAATCTTATAATCAGTATATCTGATCTAATATTATTTAGATCTAATCTAAATAATCAAAAATAGATCTAACATCTATTTAATTTTAGATTTAAAATTAGAGAATGAATTATAAAATTATTTAGATTATATCTAACTTATTCATGATTCAAGAATAGATCAGCACATACTAGAACAACCTTTCCACTGTAAGGGATAAATCTTACAGTAGGACAATCTTATAATCAGTATATATGATCTATAGAGTCTTATTTTTAGATTTATCTTAATATAAATATGATTATGTTATAATCGAATCTAGATGCTCTGATACCTCTGATGGAAAATATGCAGGATTTCATGCATGAATTTCAAAATTTTTTTAAAATATAATGCAGCGAAAGTTATAAATTAAACCATTTAATTTATAAATACATGTAATCTAATTACTAAACCCTACATCTAGGATCTATAACATGTCATAATGCAATCTGAAATATGACAATAAAAGCATTAGTATTGATCAAATCAATTTCCTAGATCTAGAATGATTCTAGATCTAAAACCTAGATTGCATCTAGGTGAGAGAAGAAATCAAATTTTTTACCTTTACATGGGTCGAGAACTTTATGGTTGATTTTTGTTATTATTTTTAGAGCTACATATGCATCTGATCTCTACAGGTAATCTACACAAGATTGCAACAAAATTAGAGGTTCGTCGAATGAAAATCCGTTCGAAGTGTTAGCTTCTCATGAATCCCTCTAGATGGTTAATCTAAAATTTATTCTTTGGATCACTTGGGCACTCTAAGAGATGAAGAATATGAAGAGGATTAAGAAAGAAATTCAATGCTTGGATTTCCCAAAAATCAGAAAATAAATAGTTAAGAAAGATCCTAAGAGAAGATACATCTTCTCTTCTCAAGACATCAACCGTTGATGTGCTAAATGGATCTCCATACCTGGACAAGAGGAGACATTCTCCTCTAGAAAATTTTCATTCTTCTAGATCTCTTTCTTTCTGATTTTTTTCATAAAAAAATATATTAAAATTGAGAAGAAAGGATTCTCACAAGAACTCTAAGAGAAGACTATTTTCTCTTCACTTTCCTCTTATCAGGACATAATCAAATTATGTCCAAAAGAGACCACGATGCCCCAACTCCTTAGAGCATCCATTCCCCATGCCCCCTCTCTCTTTTTATCAAATTTTTGTACCTAAAATATCACATAAAAATAAACAAAAGAGGGTTAGAAAAAAACTCTAAGAGAAAATAGTTTTTTCTCTTACCTTTCTTTCTTCAAGACATCAACAATTAATGTCATAATAGACCCCCCACGCCTAGCAACTTTGAGTGTTGAACCTCCCATGCCCTTCTCTCCTCTCTCACTAATTTTCATGAATTGTTTTATAATTTTTGATGCCTTTAATCCCTACAAAAGTGGTGCCCCATCTTAGAATAGAAGACTAGATCAAAATCCCTACTTTTTAGGGATTTAAACAAAGAGTTTTGGGGGCGTCCAACTCTTGGACATCTCTCCTATTATTTTTTGCATGGGGAACTTGATTTCAATGCCAAAAACCAAAAAAGCACAAAAGGAAATAGGTGGTGTGGGAGAAATTCTAAAGGAAGGGAGGAAGAGTTTGGGATTCTAGGGACTCTTTCAAAAGGAAACAAACGCAAACCACTTTTCAAAATGGATCAATTCAGATATGATTCAAATTAAACCAGATATGGGGCATAGGAAATCAATCCTTAGGCATGGAAATCTTAAAAAAAATCTAAAAATAAATAATGGGCGTGGGCTCAAAGGTGGTGCAAGGAAAGAGTGAGAGTCCTAGTCTAATTGGGACTCTTCTTATTTGACTAGGTCAAAACTATTTTGAACTTAATTCAAATAAGATTAAATACAATCTAATTATGAATGATCCTAGTCCAACTAGGATCCTAATTAAGTTAGATTTAAATCATATTTAAATCTGATTTAAATTCTTACTCAATTAGGAATTAGGTGCATTTAAATCCTAGTCCAACTAGGAATTATTTTTTTCTTGCAATTGGCTTATCCAATAAACCAATTAAACTTAATTAGATTAAATCAAAATAAATTTTAATTAAATCTAATTTAATTAGACTTGATCTCAGCTAAAATTTTCAATCAAATTGAGTTAATTAAAAATCTAATTGCTAATCGATCCTCCTACAATACTTGCATTAGGTCAAATATCAATCGTATTGATAGTTTGACCTAAGAACGATTCTCAATTATTGATTAATCATCTAATTAGATTACAACCTCTAATGTATATAATCCTATAGGTTCAAACCTAAGCCAGTAGTATAGAAACTAATTTATGTACCAGTCAAAGTAACCATCTAGTAATAGTTTTTGGTCCAGATAGGTCGAATATATGCAAAGCAACATTCTTAGAATCCTGACCCATGGTTACTGTATAATTCACCCCTTTGACCAATAATGTCTAAGATGACTTCAAGTATGCTGTCAACACTCATATAAGTCATCTCTATTGTGTTTCAAAATTTTGCAAATCTCATGACTCTTCACGAGGATTACCCAAGCCTAGATTTTGCTAAATTGAAACACAACAAGTCATTCTCTTTTTGAAGCTAATCAGGAGTGGTTAATCTCATCTTGACTCACACATTGACTTCATAACTATTTGACTGTATTCGAAAACCTTCGAAATCTATATTAGAAATACAGACAGTCTAGTACCAAAGTACAATGAGTTACTTGCAAGTCATCATGGTGATCTCAGATTGGACGAACATTTATACCCATTGGCCTTAGCTAGCTATTCTTGAGAGTAAAGTACTACATTGATTATGTTCAGCACAGATATACTCCTACATCTTATCTGAATGCTGTAACAGTGTCTCCACACCACTTGGTTATGAGGACAACCAATGTATATGGCATACAATGACCTACACTCGATAAGTTATCATCCTTGTTAATAACTTATCATTTGATCGTGAATAATTTAAGAACCATTCGATAAATCCTTCTTTATTGATTGATTATAGTTCTAAGGACTTCATCATAATTTAGGAGTTCATTTAAGGAAGATAGAACTTCTATGATGAACCAACCAAATAACTATTATTATTAGATAATTCATATACTAATTTCAATCATTTATGACTTAAATGATTAGCTTTAGGATATATTTTTCAATATTATAGTGGTAACGTAAACACCTCAGATCACCCAATCAAAAATCAAAATAGATTGGCTCAGTCCATATACATCAACATCCTGAAGTAAGAAAATTACCATAATGTCCTCCTAGCTAATGGTTGGGTTTAGATGGACGATCTAAGCTATTCCCTTTGGAAATAGCTTATTCAACATTTAGAACTCTTAAACCACCTCAGACAAATAGCTCTTCAACACCCTCAACAGCCCTCTTTATGGATAAACAATGATCCAGCTGTGATCTAGTCACGAACAAACTGATTCTCACTCCGTCTAAACTCATGGAAGTAGATAAGGCATTTCAATCATAATCTTCCCATTCTGGAAAGGCAGCCTTGGTCTCGCCATCATGCTATTGGCAGCCTGAGATTATCGGAGCGGCATAACATCCGTAGCACATCCCCTTCTATAAATATCACAAACCCCGAGGATCTAGGTAAGCAAAAAAATTTTCTCAAAGAACACGTTGTTATTTGATCCTTCTTTGCTGACTTGAGCATCGGAGAATCCTCGTTGGAGTCAAATTCTCTGGTTCGGACTTTATTTTGCTGGTCACTCTAGCACCTCTTGCGAGAAGCCAATCGCTCCACTCCCGAAATGAATCATTTTTAGCAACAACACTAACTAACCAAGTATTAGATAGTGTTAGTTAGAGATTGGAATAGAAAGTGTTAGAGATTGAGGATAGGAGCTTGGAGTTGGTTGATAGAAGGAGGAAAGGATCGATTTGATTGGGTAGAAACCCTAAACAGCCCTAACTAGAGGAGAAATCAAAAAACCTAAAGGAAAGGAAGGCAGCAAGATAGGGCAAATGAAATGGGGTCATTTGATTTTACACACCATGGAAATCAAAATCAGTGAGCTTTTCTAAAGTCTTAACTATGCCAGCTTTTTCTGAACATCATACATGGGACCACATGATGTGGGGAGAGGGCTCTGACTCCTTGACCATGAACAGGATTTGGGATTCTAGGCATTTAAAGTTCATACTTTAAAGGAGACGGCTAGCAAGGTTTTATCAGTTCAATTAAATAGGTATCTAACCTCACCTATATAATAAATAGGTTAAATAAGTTGCAAGATTAGAGCCCAAACCTGATAAAAATAATAAATAAATTAAATAGATTGACCTGCTTACAATCAAATCTGTTTAGCCCAAAAACCGAACTTGTTTATCATAGGTCCAGCATGGTTTGGGTTGATGGGTTGTGTTGCATTTTGCCACCCCTAGTTATCTCATGATTCAAATGAAGTGTTAGCAAAAGTAGAACAAAAACAAAATGCAATAATGATAAGAGACTGATTGGCTATGGGATTGTATTTGGAAAGTAGATAAGATATCAGAGCATTCATTCTCTTCCTTTATAAAAGACTTTTATTGGGGAACACGATCAAAATAGTGATTCCAAAGATCATGCTTATCTAGCCAAAGTCAGTGATGATTGAAGTTTTTCCAAACCAAAGTCTTGAAACTCAATTTTTCAAAATGGAAGGTCCCCTTGGAATGACAAGGAAAGATAGCGGAACACGCTTCCAGAATATATGATTTAACCTATGGATTCACAAAAGAACTTTGAAATGCTCGAGGTCTTCTTGCCTTTGCCAGGCCACAACATTGAGTGTAGAAATTTAAAGATTCATCTCAGGATAATGGATCAAAGCAAAAGTCAGATTAAGGTAATTACTCTAAAGAGATCAAGGCTAATGAAGCTGATAATTTGAAAGGAAGAGATTGATTTTATTTATAAAAAGCTTGCTAGTGCACCATACCAAGGCATACTGGAAAAGGATTCTAAGTGATTGTGATATTTTAGGGGGCTACTAGATCATGTAAGTTATTTAAAACTGATTATGTACTATGAACATATGGCACTTCTTATCATTGAAGGGACATTGCATTATGTTTTAAATAAAGATAAGAGCTAATCCCAATGGTACACGAGAATTTCAGCAGCATGATGTGCTTGGAAAATTAATTAGGTGCTGAATCAAGACCATGGATGTGGTGTTGGGTATATCCCACCTAAGCGATATTATTTATGCCACATCCTAACCTATAATGGAAGCTCAAAGGCTGGTTAGTTGATAGACACGTGGCAATCAGAAACTAGGTGATAATGATAGACTCTTGCCCAGTAATGAAAGGTAGGTTGAGGATTCAGAATTGATTTAATAGGACAAGTCAAAAACCACTAACTGATATTAAGTGTTGGACGAGACCATGTGCGCCATGTTTCAAGAATATGAAAAATAACTACGGTCGTAGTATGAGACTAGATCCAAGGATCAAATGATAATAGGTTGATTGGACTACATCTAGTGCCCCACAAGATAGACCAAGGCACATCTAAAGGGAGTTGATCAAAATAAATCAAATAGTTACTTCACTACAAGAAAATTAAGTATTAGCGATGGCTATTAGTGACGACAAAAAAGCCATCTCTAATAGTGCTCTTTATCGATAGTTAATTATGATCAAAATTTTTTCATCGCTAAAAGTTATTAATTATTAGCCATGGCTAAATTGATTATTAGCGATAGAAAAGCCGTCGCTAATACTTATTAGCAATGGTTTTAGTGATGGAGGTTCAACCATCGCTAATAACTAATAAATTTTATTTTTTTAATTTGATGGTAACTTTATTAGTGATAGAATATTTTATTAGCGATGGTGTATTAGTTATTAGCGATAGCTATAGTGATGGTAATTTTGCTATTGCTGATACTTATTCTATTTCTTCCATTTTTGTTTATCCTGCTGCCACCTCCTTTATTTTTTTTCCATCGCTGGATCTCGCTTTCCCGAGCCCTCGATTGTCAGATCCCATTTCTCCAAGCCCCAAGTTGCCTCCTCATATGAGTTCCTGACTACCTCCCATCTTTCCAAGCCCTTGGCTACCTCTAGCCCAAATATCTTTAGCCCAGCTTGAGAGTGGGCTCGATACTACCGGCCTGCATTCAATCCAAAACTAGCAGTGCTCTATTCATAAAGAGGCTATGATGACTGCATGATGCACCTAGAGTTTAGAGAGAGATGGAGGTGATGCATTTCTATTTTTATATTTACAGGGCAAGCTTGGATAGTTTGTTACATAGCAGGCAACTACTTATAGGCACCTCATAGTTAAAGGTGCAGAGAAACTTGCAATGCCTTATTTTTCAATGGCAGATCTAAGCCTTCTTCTTTTCCTCTTTTCCTTGTTTACTTTGTTGGTCTTTGATTTAAGTACTATTTTTAACTAGTGGCAGTATTTTTGGTTCGGGCTTGGCTATAGGTAAGGCCCAACCTAGCTCGGCCTAATTTCAGTCCTAGCTATGATAGATTTTGGATGGCTGATTTTTAATTAATGATCCTCATTAGAATAAATATTACATTTTATGAGTCTTTCTTTACCGATTGATAATTATTCCATCGAAAAAAATATTGGCAACAAAATTTTAGATTTTTAGTGGTAATAATTGCATTGCCAATAAAAAGTAATTTTTTAAAAATTTAATTTTATTATTATAAGCAATGGCAAGATACTTATTAGAGATGGCAAAATACTATTACTAATAAATTAAAAAAATAATTTTATTTTTTAAATATATTTTTTTGATTAATAGTGATGCAAAATTTATTAGTGATGATAAATTACCATCTCTAATAAAAAATAATTTTATTTTTTAAAATATATTTTTATAATTATTTACATTGTAAGAAAATTATTAATGATGGTATTTTACCATCGCTAATGAATTTATTTTTTTGATATAACTTCTTAATTATTAGAGATGGAAGAAAACTATTAGCAATAGTTTTTTACTATTGCTAATAAATATATTCTAAAATATAATTATTAGCTATGATGGAGAATTATTAGTGATGGTATTTTACTATCGCTAATAAGTTTATTTTAAAATATAATTATTAGCAATGGGGGAAACTATTAGTGATGGTAATTTTTCATCGCTAATAACCTTTCTCGCTCTCATTTTCTCCTATTGCGTGCTCTTATTTTTTTCACCCCCCATGCTCTCATTTTCCTCCACCCCCCTGCATTTTTATCCTCCACTGTGCACCCTTCGGTCCCCCAGCCACCTTTCTCTTTCTCCCACCTTCGATCCTCATTTATCTTGCCACATTATTGGATCTAGTGTACTTGAGCACTTAGCCACCTCCCTCAGCCCCTAGCCGCAAGCCTCTGCCCACCTCCTACCTCCCTGAGCTCTCGGTCGGGAGATCTCGAATGCTTTCTACCTCCCCAAGCCCTCGGCTACCTTCTTTCGGCTGCCCTCGATCACCTCTCGCCTCCCCAAGCCCTCGACCGTGAGCCCTCGACCACCTCCCACCTTTCTGAGCTCTCGACCGCGAGCCCTCGACTGCTTTTCACCTCCTTAAGCCCTAAGCTCGCCTCCCTTAGCTGTCGGTCCGATCCCCCTCCCCTCGGCTGTTGGTCCGATCCTCCTCTTGCCCCAATTGCCTCTCCAAGCTCCTAGCCCTTCTCCCCCTAACTGCCTCCCTAAGCCCTAGGCTATTTCCCCCTGCTGCCCCCGGCCCGCTTCCCCCCCAACTATTTGTCTGGTCCCTCTCTTCGCCCAGCATCAGATCTCCCAGCTTGCCTCCTCCCAATCACCTCCTTGAGCCCCTGACAGTGCCGTCTCTTATCGTGCAGCATCTTTTCCATGCCGCAGCACCATCTATTATTGCATAGCACCGTAACCTACTGCTTAGCCATATTTGGTGAGTATTAGCAACGGTAGCGGTGATGGCTGCATAGCATCACCAAATGCCATTATTTTAAATTTTTAATATTTTAAATTAATATTTATATAATTTAATCAAATTAGATTTAATATTTAAATTAAATTAATAATCTTTAATTAAATTTAGTTAAATTAGTTTTAAATTAATAATATTTAATTAATTTAAAATAATAATATTATTAATTTTAAAAAAAATTGGATCAAACTCAAGGATAGACGTGGCTTGGCCTAGCCTGGTCTATATCGAGGTCATCAAATGCTATAGTGGTAAATAATTGCTCTAATTAGCTATTATTATAGTTTCTTTGGTTCTGACTTTTTTGGATTAATTATTCTAATTACTCTTGTTGGGGATAAATCCCACTCCCGTCGAAGTGCAGTCTGGTGCTTAGCCTGATGTGACTGATAATCGCAGAAGAGCTTCGATCACAAATTCTTTCTTTCGGACCTCTCTAGCAGTCGAACTCTTTTCGGACCTCTCCAGCAGTCGAGCCCCTTCTGAACCTCTCCAACAGTCGAGTCCCTTTCGGATCTCTCCAGTAGTCAAACTCCTTCCGGACCTCTCCAGCAGTCAATCTTCTTTCAGACTTTGCCTTCAGTCGGATCCCTCCATCGGACAAATTTTTCTTCAGGTCTTTCCTCCTACAGATCTACATGTAGATTCCTCGAGCAGACCTACTTCTAGATCCTCTTAGTGGATCCACATTCGGACATCTCCGACAGACTTCTTTGAAAGATTCCTCCAACACAGGACTCCCAAACCCCTCCCAATCAAACTTCCGACAGTCATCCAGAAAGATTGGCAAGTCACGACAACGGATACCACTCTCGACTGGCAAGTCGCGATAACAGACACCATCATTCGTAACAAACTTTATATGGCCTGAGCAGCCCACTACTAGATGATATGGTTATCGCTATCTGTTTGTTGCAGACTCTAGGCTATAAAAGGGACGGTCCAGATACGTTTTCTCCAAGCTCTCTTCTCCTTCTCGATACTTTATAGCTTTCTCTACTGAGTACTCCATTTCTATTGGCCGAAAGAGCTGACTTGATCGTTGAAAGATTTTGCTAAAGCCACCCTCCAGGCTCTGGATGAGACTTATTTTGTAGGTCACCTACTGCGACCTCATCTTCTCCAACTCCAGCACTTCTTCGGTGATGATCAGATTTTGCACCAACAGGATTGGTGCTAGAGGAAGGGCCTCTATTTCTGAGATCCCCTTATTCTTAAAGGAGTGCTCAATAGAGAACTCTTTTCTTCTCCTCTAGAGTCCTCCTTTCTGAAAAAGATACCTCTCAGGAAAGCTTCAACTCGATAGTTAATGGCTTCTGCGGCCAGATCCCATTAAGATCTATCCACCCCTATTTCATCTCCGGCAACTCAAGCTCCACCTATAGCAATGGTGGACGTGGAGTAGTTCAACCTGCTAGTCCAGCAGGTTCACGACCTCATAGAAGTAGTGTAGGCCATGCAGCAGCAATAGCCTCCAGTGCCAATTCGATCAAAGCAGGCTTCTCTAGAGCTCCATGATTCTGTCTGGAGAAGGTCGACTTGGGCTAGCTGACCGGTGACCTTCGAAAAGGAGAAGTAGAGGGTCGAGAGCCCCTACTCTAATCATGACTCTACCCCTGGGGAGACTTTGCCCCCATTCAGCTAGAAGACCTTGGAGATCCGTGATTGAGAGGATCTCTTGGATCAGAAATTACAAGAGATGAATTGACGGATCGAGGAACTCTGTCATCCACCCCCTCCCATGGTAATGATATCTATACCAACCCTTCTTTCTCTCACCGCATCATGCAGAAACCGATCCCGTTGAACTTTAAGCTCTCCTAATTCGAGAGCTATGATGGGACCTCCGATCTGGTTGACTATCTGGAGGCCATTCGGATAATGATGCTGCTCCACGGTATGCCCGATGCCATCCTATGCCGAGCTTTCTCGTTTATCTTGAAAGGAGCAGCCAGAAATTGGTACTCGGCTCTCAAGCCGAATACAATCTTCTCTTTTGACCAAATGAGCCATCAGTTCGTGGCTCATTTTATCAGCAGTCGATGCCCCCACCGAGGTTTCGACTCCCTCATGAGCATCAAGCAGCAAGAGGGAGAATCTATCCGAGCTTATGTCAATCGTTTCAATACAGCTGCCCTAGAAGTTTAGAATCTGGATCAATCTATCGCCATGACCACACTAAAAGGTGGTCGTTAGAAGAACAATCTATTGTTCTCCCTAGAGAAGAAGTATCCCAAGAATTTTGCTGATATGTTAGCTCAAACTGAAGGCTATGCCCAAGCAGAAGAGGCCTTCAAGGCCATGGATAATGAAGTCATAAAAGAACAACAAATGGGTGAGCCAAATAGCCCCGCATCTGAAGAGAAGTCGAACGAGGTTTGGTCGTGCTCCCGGACTCCCTCCGAGTGTAAGCGAGCTCGAACTCTTCCTCAGGCTCGTCATCCAAGAAGCCCTGATAGAAGGGTGTGACGGAGCTCTCCCCTCCAAAGGTTCCATAACTAGGCCTCCCTCAATGCTCTGAAAATACGTGCTGATGGAGATCAAGGAGCAACAGCCTAGACTGAAGAGGATGCGTTCTCATCTTGACAAGCGCAATCCTAACAAGTACTGCCTTTTGTGTGATCTAGTTAGGTTCAATTCTTATATGGTAATGGGATATGTCATGATCTATATCATTGAACATCATCGAAACTCCTTTCGATGGATCAGAACTCTTCTGATTCGAATAGCTAGAATGATCGATCATCTAAATCATTCTAATTGCTCCCAAAATCCACCCAATGACACCTAGCAGTATATGTGGCAATCCATCGAAGCTGAATGCGAAATCTCTTGGTGCAGCTATCTGTGTGATTAAGTTCTTCTTTCTTGAGCTTTCGATCAGATTAGGGTTAAGGTGAACTCTCAAATCCTAGTTCTATCATATGACGTAATCATTCGATTCAAGTCCGATGTGAAATCCTTAAATAGAAACTCTTTTCTATTATTTCACTCTGCCATGGCCATGGGCTTTCTGGACTTGATTCTCATGATCAATCATAGGGCTGCTCCTCTACCATCGAGGTAGATAGATTCCATCTTGATGCAATCCAGTTCCTACAATGACATGCTATAGCCAACATACACCTCAGGATTTCGATGGCTAGGAGATCGAGTTATTGTGTAGTCAAACTATAACATCCTTAAGGTGAACTGCCGATGCACCTCAGGTCAAAGAACCAAACATACCACTGCAGCATCGAGTCAGTCATTGACGAGAAGGTAGACTTCCTAATGACTACTCAAGATGGTCACACTCAGTGCCCTCATTCTCTAATGAGCATCTATACTCTCACTTCGGTGTCTCCACACCGTAGACTCAAGACTCATCTACTAAAGAGAAGCGATTATACACCAACCTTCCAGATCAATCACCATCCTCATGATGATCCTATGGTCGGGAGCATTTTATGAGTTAATAATGATTATTCATGTCTTAAATTTTCAACTCTTGAAAATATGAATTATCATTATCATTAACTCAAAGGATGCATCACAGACACTAAATACACATATGTGATTGAAAATAATCTATTTTATTGATTATAGTCAAAATTATAGTTTTACCCCTAGAAGTGTATTATAAGTGTCAGCCAATTCTGGCTTCTAGGGCACATATATCTAACAATCTCCCACTTATTCTAAAGCTAATTGGCTACAAGTCTATGTCCCATCTTCTCAAGGTGGGCTTTGATTTTTTGTTGTCCCGACGGCTTTGTAAGTGGATCTATCGCATTATCTGCGGAATTGACCCTCTTGACCTCGACGTAACCCTTCTCGAGGTAATCGTGGATGAGGTGGTATCGCCGCTCAATGTGCTTGGATTTCTGGTGAGACCTCGGCTCCTTAGCAAGGGCTATGGCGCCATTATTGTCGCAGTACAGAGGAATGGCATCTGATGGCATTAGTCCAATTTCTATAGCAAACTTCTTATACCAGAATGCTTCCTTTGCAGCCTCTAATGCAGCGATATATTCTGCTTCCATGGTGGAATCTGCTATCATGATTTGCTTGGAACTCTTCCAGCTGACAGCACTACCATTGCACAGAAACACTCCCAAATGTCGACTTTCGATCATCTACATCGGACATGAAATCTGAGTCTGTGTATCCCTGGACTTGGAGTTCTCCATTACCAAAGACCAACATCATATCCTTAGTTCTTCTTAAGTACTTAAGGATACATTTCACAAAAGTCTAGTATTCTTCATCTGGATTTGACTGATATCTACTTGTGACACTCACAGCATGGGCTATATCAGGTCGTGTACATAGCATGGCATACATGAGGCTCCCTATTGCAGAAGCGTAAGGGATCTTGCTCATGCGTTCTATTTCCTCAGGTCTGCTAGGGCACATCTTCTTGGAAAGATGAATACCATGTCTGAAGGGTATTAATCCTCTTTTAGAGTTTTTCATACTAAACCTCTTTAGTACTTCCTCTACATACATCTTCTATGAAAGTCCTAGCATCCTATTCGGTCTATCCCTATAGGCCTTAATTCCTAGAATAAAGGATGCTTCACCTAGGTCTTTCATGGAGCATTCCATGGACAACCATATTTTGACTGTCGTCATCATGGGAATATCATTCCTAGTAAGGAGGATGTCATCTACGTACAATATCAGGAAGACAACAGTGCTCCCGCTGATCTTTTGAAGACACACGATTTCTCTTCATTTTTTATGAAACCAAACATTTTGATCACATCATTGAAATGAGTGTTCCAACTTCGAGATGCTTGCTTAAGTCCATATATGGACCTTTGCAGCTTGCAAACCTTGTGATCAGTATCACTGGATGTGAAACTTAGCGACTGTTCCATATAGATATCTTCCTCAAGATATCCATTTAAGAATGCCTTTTTCACGTCTATTTGCCATATTTTATAATCGAAATAGGCTACAACGCAAGCAATGTGCGGATGGATTTTAGCATAGCCACTGGGGAAAAGGTATCCTGATAGTCAATGCCTTCATGTTGACTATAACCTTTTGCCACTAGTCTAATCTTAAATGTCTCCACATTCCCATCTGCACCAATCTTTCTCTTGAAGATCCATTTACACCCAATAGGTACTATACCTTCTGGTGGATCTATCAAGGTCCAAACTTGGTTTAAGTGCATCGAGTCAATTTCTGACTGCATTGCCTCTAGCCATTTCTCGAAGTCGATATCTGATATCGCCTCGCTATAGATTTTGGGATCATCACCATGAGCACCATTACCTACGAGAAATATTTTCTCTACTTCCTCTGAAATAATATCTAAATATCTTTCAAGGGGACGGAAAACTCTTTCCGATCTACGAGGCGGAGGAGGTAGTATTCTTATTGGCTCAACCTGATATGGTTTTGATTAGTCCTTAGCTTGTTGTACTTGTGAGACTTTCTCATCAAGCTTAATCTGCTTTCCAATGCCGCTATCTTGAATAGACCATTTTTCAAGAAAGATGGCATGTCGACTCACAATCGCATAGTGGTCTTTTAAAATGTAGAAATAGTATCCTAATGACTCTTTAGGATATCCTATGAATCAAGCTCTGAAGGACCTAAACTCTAACTTGTCCGCTTATTGTCTTTTGACATGAGCCGGACAATCCCAAATTCTGAGATGACTCAGACTTGATTTCTTACCGTGCCATATCTCATACGGTGTGGTAGGAACGGTTTTAGAGGGAACCCTATTCAGTAGATAAATTGAAGTTAACAATGAGTGTCCCCCAAAAAAATTAGGGAGGTTTGTGAAGCTCATCATGGATCGGATCATATCCAATAGAGTCCAATTTCTTCGTTTCTAAAATTCTATTGAGTTGAGGTGTTCCTGATGGAGTCCATTTAAGAGACTATGCCATTTTTTTGAGATAGTCTAAAATTTTTGACTAAGGTATTCACCTCCTCGATTTGATTGAAGAACCTTAATAGGTTTTTTCAGTTTATTTTTCTACTTCATGTCTAAATTCTTTGAACTTTTCAAAAGCTTCAGACTTATGTCTCATAAGATACACATACCCATACCTAGACAGATCATCTGTAAAGGTAATGAAGTAGACAAAATTATCTCTAGTTGGTACATCAAATGGAACGCACACATCAGTATGTACTAGGGCAAGGAGATCTATGGCCCTTTCCCCATGTCCTACAAAAGGAAGTTCAGTCATTTTGCCTTGAAGACAAGATTCACAAGTTGGATATGACTCAGAAGTCAACGAACTCAATAGCCCATTTTTCTCCAATTTGTTGATCCTATCTTCTGCAATATGACCTAATCTTAGGTGCCATAGATACCTATCATTTGGACTATCCCTAGGTCATTTGGCATTCACGTTTTGCTCGATAGTTAGAACAGATACATCAATATATAGCTGATAAAGACCGTTAATAAGGAAACCATTTATAATTTTATTTCTTTCACAAAGAATGTTACAATGGTCCTTAAAGAAGGTAATCACATAGCCTTCTAGTGCTAAGCATGAAACAGAAATCAAATTCTTGCTAGCTGCAAGCATATAATAATAGTCTTTCAAAACTAAGTCTAAACCAGATGGTAATCGAAGAGGGTATGTTCCCACCACCACTGCAGCAACTCTTGCTCTATTTTTGATGTGTAGGATCATGTCTCCATCCCTCAGCCTATTGCTATCCTCAAGATCCTGCATGAAAGTGCATAGATGAGCACTAGAACCAGAGTCAAGCACCCAACTGGATGTAGAAGAAATCGTAAGATTAGACTCAATAACGAGCATACCTCCAGAAGGACCTTCCTTCTTATTCTTCAGGATGGCCAGGTAAGTAGGGCAGTTTCGCTTTCAGTGGCTGTCACTGTTGCAATGGAAACACTTTCCTTTGATAGCGGCCTTCTTCTTCGGCTCAGCCTTCTTCTTCTTTCCTTCTTCCACCTTTTATTTTTTTGCAGACTTCTTTTTCTTTTTTAGAAAACTTTCTTTTGGAAGAAGTCCGTTCCATAGCAAGAACTAAGCCTTTAAAACTTTTTATAGAAAGCTCAGCGGTGACCAGCATGTTCATTAATTCGGCCAAGAAATTTTGAAGTTTATGCATGTGGTAATTCATGATGAATTGCCCATATGCATCAGTCAAGGATTGCAAAATAACATCATTCTATGATCCAAGTCTAACTTCACACCGAGCTTCTCAAGCTCTTCCAAGTCCTTGATCATCATCAGACAGCGATCTTGGATGGACTGTCTATCACGCATCATATTCTTAAAAAGTCATTTCATGACTTGATACTTGGCTGCACGACTCTGTTCACCAAACATCTCTTTCAAGTGAGCCAACATTTGAAGAGCAGTCCTGATATCTTCATGTTGACACTAGAGCTCATCAGACATCAAGCCCAACATGTAATATCTAGCCTCATTATCTTCGTCTATCCATTTTTTTAGAGATGCTCTCTGTTCAGTAGATGGATGGGCTGGTAAGGTAGGAGGATCTTGGTCCAATACATGGGTTAACTTCTCGAAACCTAAAATAAATTTATAGTTCCTGAGCCAATCATTATAATTAGGTCCGGTCAGTCTATGTGTGTCCAAGATACGTGCTAATGGGTTGGATGTAGACATTTTCCTATAGAGAGTCAAAGATTCTAGTTAGATATTATAATTATGACTTGACCATTTTTTTAGAGATTTTATTTTTAAATAAATTAGCTCCCACTATTTTCTCGGATTCCTACACTCCCTCTGTAGAGATGCAAAAATCTTCATAATTAATGATTTCTAGTGGGTGATGCGGTCTCACCAACTGACTCATCACCTCACCTAATAGTTATTGGTGATGGGTTAGCCAATGAGTGAACAACTCTTGTTCAATGATTCTTTAATCATGGCAAACCCAAACTTGGTCTCTAATTTATGAATCTCACCATATCCAAAATATTGATCCACTCCTTAGTTAAGTCAGACCCACCATTTGCACAGACTAGATTTCTAATTGAGTCTCTCACCATATCTAGAATATTGAGCCTAACTCATTCTCTAGTCCATAGCATCCAATGCCTAATAGACATGGTTGTATCTTCCCGGTACAACTGAGCCACTGTATCCAACTGAGAACAATCAACCCCAGGAAGGGCCTGCACATCTACAATGATGAAAGACCTCAAACTTAATCTTTTCTTAGGAAGAATTAGTTCAGATCTCATTAAACTAGACTTGTCATAGTCATAACAATTATGACTAACCTAGTGGCATGGATTAGCTCGAATTATTGACCACCTCAAATCAGAACTGAGTAAATAGATATGGCCAGGTAAGTGAGACCGATGGAAGGGATATGCCATTAACTCATACAAGAATGCATTCAGGTCGAGTAGCTTCCAATTAAAAATCAGTCAGTCGTATGTGCCAAACTTACCTTAGACACCAAATTATTGAGTCAGAACTAATTAGGTTAGCTTACAATCCAGACTCTAACCTCTGAGCCTAATTAGGTCTTGCTTGATCGTGACTCGATCTTGACCTAGACTTAATCCTATTAGGCTGGTCAATTTAAGCATTGTTGATCTCATCTAACCAACTCTTGATTTGGTTTGATCAACCGTTTAGACCTAATTGAGCTATCCAAGCCTGAACCTAGTATTATGAATATATCTTAGATATAAAATTCTTAATTTTAGACCAAATTAATATTTTATAATCTTAATTCTTAATTAAGTAGAGTTCATAAATAAAATATGCACAATAAATCCTAGGGTTTTAGGATCTAGGGTTTTACAGAAAGTAAATTTTAAGTTTCTGATTAAGGACGAACGTGCAGCATCCCTACACGTCATAAGAACACCCCATCAAATGGGAGGAGAGGGACTTTAAACCCTTCTTTATTCTTATGACTGGACGGCCAAGAGGAATGCCTTAATTAGAAACATGTAATACTATAAAATAGTTTTAGATCTATATCATATATCTCATATACAAATTAGATCTAATCATGGCATATTTTGCATACATCGCATGTATTGAATCATGCATGTTTTTAGATCTAAATTATCTCATAATAATCTAAAAAATTAGATTTAAATTAATCTTATCAAAATAAATTCTAATCTAGATAACTATGTAGAACTATTCTACAACTAGTCTAGACATGCATCAATCATATCTCATATGATGTTAAAATTAAATAATTTTTATTTGCTATTTTTTAGATATTATTATAATAATTATAATATTAAAAAATAGTAAATAAATAGATCTAAAATATGATTTAATCAAATTAAATTATAAACATGTAAGACTATTCTATAGAACTATTCTATTTTAGAACTAGTCATGCATATTTTCTAATCTTAGATCCAAATCATTTAATTTTAATTTTTCTAATTTCAGATCTGATCACATCTTATGTGACATCTAAATACTTATTTTTTAATTTATCTTGATGTAGGGTAATCCTATTACTCGTTGATGATCCTGTAAGCAGCGGAAGGTTCTGGATCTAGCCACGCAAGTGCTTGACCTCTATCGGTATTCATTTGGACTAGATCTGAAGATTCTCTTCTTCTCTATCATGTCTTCAAAAATTAAATTTGAATCTGATTTGGAGGATCTTCAAAATGGCTTTCGAAGATCAGCAGTTGTCCTTTGCAGCAGCGCAGCCTTCTAGCTTTCTGTCACCTTTCTCTCATCTAGATTGCACCAACTTAAATCCCAAACAACTTTGGGCATGGAGAGGAGAGGGAGAAGATGGACTTGGCATGGAGGAGGAGGAGAGAGGCAGCCTTAGGGCGTGGGAATTTTACATGTGTTTTTGAGTTGGGCGCAGGGTCTTATTTATAGACTATGCGTGATCCAACTCCTCTTCTTTCCAACCAGTCACAATCCTTTGTGAAATCAGATCTAAATCTGATTGGTGGGAATAGAGTCCCTTGGATTCATCCTTAGATGGTGCCTAAGACCAATTAAAGTTGGTTCTTAGGAGGAGTCTAATCGGAATCCAAAAAGGGGATGGAGTCCCTATCCAACAGGGACTCCTGGGGCGTGCGCCCTCCTTGCTAGGTTCTGGCAGGGCGACAAGCCCCCATCAGCTCTTCAATAGGTGTGTGACACATGGATAGAAGTCAAAGTATCAATGGTCAATATTTGACCAGTCAAAGATCAACTTTTGACCAAAGTCAAAGGACGAGAAATGGCAGGTGACCAAAAATGGTAGGCATTGTCTTACAAAATAAGACAACCCTTTTCTGATCTGGACAGGCTCCAATCAGACCAAGTGAAGGCCTCTGATCAAGCACAAACTCCTTTGGCTTAGTTAAGATAACTATTTATGATAGTAAAAGAAGAACGTTAGGTTCAATCGAGTGCTAGCATGATTTTTTTGAACCTAATTGAATCTCATTCAGATCAATTGAATTGGATCAGTTCAATTGATGATCACCATATTCAAATCCTTATTTGTATGATCTAGTTAGGTTCAGTTCTATATGATAATGAGATATGTCATGATCTCTATCATCGATATCATTGAAACTTCTTTCGATGGATCAGAACTCTTTTGATTCGAATAGCTAGAATGATCGATCATCTAAATCATTCTAATTGCTCCCAAAATCCACCAATGACACCTAGCAGTATATGGTGGCAACCCATCAGAGCTGAATGCAAACCTCTTGGTGCAGCTACCTTTGTGATTATGTTCTTCTATCTTGAGCCCCGATCAGATTAGGGTCAAGGTGAACTCGTCAAACCCAAGTTTCTGTCATATGATGTAATAATTCGATTCAAGTCCGATGTGAAAATCTAAATAGAAACTATTTATATTATTTTACTCTGCCATAGCCATAGGCTTCTAGACTTGATTCTCATGATCATCATAGAGGTGCTCCTCTACCATCGAGGTAGATAGATTCCATCTTGATGCAATCCAGTTCCTACAATGAACATGCTATAGCCAACATACACCTTAGAGTTCCGTATGGCTAGGAGACCGAGTTATGGTGTAGTCAAACTATAACACCCTCAAAATAAACTACTGATGCACCTTAGATCAAAGAACCAGACAGACCACTGCAGCATCGAGTCAGTCATTGGCGAGAAGGTAGACTTCCTAATGACTACTCGAGGTGGTCACGCTCAGTGCCCTCATTCTCTAACAAGTACCTCTACTCTCACCCTAGTGTCTTCACACCGTAGACTCAAGACTCATCTACTAAAGAAAAGCGATTGTACACCAACCTTCTGGATCAATCACCATCCTCGTGATGATCCTATGGTCGGAAGCATTTTATGAGTTAATAATGATTATTCATGTCTTAAATTTTCAACTCTTGAAAATATGAATTATCATTACCATTAACTCAAAGGATGTATCACAGACACTAAATACACATATGTGATAGAAAATAATCTATTTTATTGATTATAGTCAAAATTATAATTTTGCCCCTAGAAGTGTATTACAAGTGTCAGCCAATTCTGACTTCTAGAACACATATATCTAACAGCACTGCTACAGAGATGACTGCTGATCTTCGAAAGAAGTTTCAAAGATCTTCCAAATCAGATCCAGATTTGATTTTTGGAGACAAGATAAAGAAAGAGAAGATCTCCAGATCCAGCCCGAGTGGATACCGATAGAGGCCAGACACTTGCATGGCTAGATCCAGAATCTCAAGCAATCAGCAAGATCATCAACGGGTAATCAAATTACCCATATTAAGATAAAACTAATTTAGATTTAATTTAATTTAATTTTCTTATTTATCATATCATAAAATTAGATTTGAAAAATGTCAGATCTGATTAGGATCTAAAAAAAAAAATTTGAAATGTGCCTCTCGATCCAATCAGATCTGAATAAACCTGACCCCTGGAAATTACGATTTCTCCTTCAGTAGGCAGATAGGGCTTTTACAACTAGAAAATTGACCTATGCTTTAGCCAACTTTGGGCATTGTCCTGCAGCCACGGTCAGAGTTATTATGCTCTCAACTGACACGGCATCGCTAGTGAAGCCTACCAACGGAGAGTTCATAGGTCCTAAGTGAATATTAGGTAAAGACATTTTCAAGAAAGCATTGCAAAATAAAACATCAATAGAGCTTCCATTATCTACTAAAACATGGCACACAACATAGTCAGCAATGTTTAAAGAGATTACAACCGCATTATTGTATGGAAACTGAACTCCTTAGGCATCCTCGTTGATGAAAGCAATGGGCTCCTCAGTTCTCTACCTCTTCTTGGGGCTCTGCTGATCCACTAGACTCCCCTCATCGAAGTCCCCCAGAGATGGTGTTGATGATGCCAAGGGGTGGCCGATCTACCTGCTGCTCCTCCCTTGGCAGTTTTGGTTGTGGCAATGCCCTTGGCCAATCTTTCCACCCTTCAGGCCAACGTTGCAGGAATCAGCCTCGTCTGCCTCACCTGATAAGCTCCTCAATCTCATCTTGGAGCTAGATACATTCTTTTGTATTATGACCGTGGTCATGATGATAGAGGCAGTACTTGTTAGGATTGCGCTTGTCAAGATGAGAACGCATCCTCTTCAGTCTAGGCTGTTGCTCCTTGATCTCCATCAGCACGTATTTTCAGAGCATTGAGGGAGGCCTAGTTATGGAACCTTTGGAGGGGAGAGCTCCGTCACACCCTTCTATCAGGGCTTCTTGGATGACGA
>QRFJ01002669.1:83955-126614 GCA_006176705.1 Cocos nucifera
ATAGGTGCACATAGGTTGACCAACCAAAGTTGGGCTCATGTATAGTCTATGTAGATTCTAGTATCCACTAAGAAATTAGCGTAATTTCTCAAATTGAAGGTAGAGGCTACCAATTCGTATAAAATAGTGGAAGGACTTTTAGACTAAAGTCCAAGTCTTTAGGATTAATAATTCATATACTAATTAGGTTTGGTTTTTCTTTTTGTGCAGACATGGCCACTAACCTATCACTCCGATCATTGTTAGACCATGATAAATTAATAGGACCTAACTATGATAGCTAGTATCATAAGTTGAAAATCATCCTAGAGCATGAGTGGATCCTTTATGTGGTAATGAATCGAGCACCTAAGGAGCTAGCCCCGAATGCCAGGGGAGTGGTCCGAGATACTAATCTAAAATGGCTCAATGACTGCACCACCATTTGATGTATAATGCTGGCGGCAATGAATGATGAGTTCTATCATAGGTTTGAAAATGGTCAGCCATAGGAAATGCTTCAAATATCGAATGACTCCTTTGGCACATCAGACGACATTGAAAGGCATAAAAAAAGTTGTGCCATTTTCAACGCTCGAATGAGGGATGGGGCCTTAGTCACCGATCATGTATTGTACATGATCGAGATGATTGAGCACCTTAGCAAGTTGGACTTTCTCCTGCACAAGCAGCTCGATAAGGATGCGATCCTTAATTCTTTACCCAAGTCCTTCCTCTCCTTCCTAACTCATTTTAGAATGACAAAGCCTGCAGTGAACTACCATGGCTTGTTTGGATTGTTGTAGAACTTTGAAAAGGATAACCAACTCCACAATGAGATGGTGAATATAGTGGGAGGATCTTCTTCTGCTCGTCGACCCTTTAAGAAAGGAAAGAAGAACAAGAAGAATAAGAATAAGAAGAAGAAAAATAAGAAGATGTGGCCGCATGTTGGGATAACTGCACAGGATCAGACTAAGAAGTGTAAGCCCGACCCGAGCTAGGCAAAGTACTTCTTCTACAAGAAGCAGGGAAACTAGAAGAGAAATAGTCCCCTGTACATTGCCTCCCTAGATCCAAACAGGCCGAGGAAGAAGTAAGTGGTTGCCAGGCAAGGTATGTATATGATTACTAAAGGAAAATCCTGATTTCCTAGACCAGGTTCGTTCAGATCTGATCAGATCAAGAGATATATTTCAAAATTTTTTCTCTTTGATCCAGATCAGATCAAGGATGTTTTAGATTTAATTATTATTATTTTAGAAATTAAAATAAATTTATATAAATTAAATCAAATTTAATTTACCTTGAAGTGGGTAATCCTATTACTCGTTGATGATCCTATAAGCAGCGGAAGGTTCTAGATCAAGCCACGCAAGTGCCTGGCCTCTACCGGTATCCACTCAAGCTAAATCTAGAGATCCTCTTCTTCTCTATCACATCTCCAAAAATTAGATCTAGATCTGATCTAGAGGATCTTCAAAACTCCTTTTGAAGATCAGCAGTTGTCCTATGCAGCAGTGCAGCCTTCTAGCTTTTAGTCGCCTTTCTCTCATTTGGAACGCACCAACCAAGGTCCAAAACTCTTTTGAATGTGGAGAGGAGAGGGAGAAGGTGGGTTTGGCATGGAGGAAAAGGGGAGAGGCAGCCTTGGGGCATGGGATTTCAATTGCTTTCCAATGTAATTTGAGTTGGGCGCAGGGTCTTATTTATAGACTGTCTGTGATCCAACTCCTCTCCTTCCCAACCAATCACAACTCTTTATGAAATCAGATCTAAATTTGATTGGTGGGAATAGAGTCCCCTGGATTCCTCCTTAGAGGGTGCCTAAGACCAGTCAAAGTTGGTTCTTAGGAGAACTCTAATTGGAAATCCAAAAAGGAGATGGAGTCCCTATCCAATAGGGACTCCTGGGCGCCTCCAACTTGGGCGCACGCCTAGGGTGGCGTGTACCCTCCTTCTTATCAGGTTCTGACAGGGGGACAAGTTCGCACCAGTCCTCCAATAGGTCCGTGACATATGGACAGAAGTCAAATTGTCTATGGTCAACATTTGACCGATCAAAGATCAACTTTTGACCAAAGTCAAAGAATGAGAAATGGCAGGTGACCAAAAATAGCAGGTAATGTCTTACAAAATAAGACAACCTTTTCTGACTTGGATAAGCTCCAGTCAGACAAAGTGAAGGCCTCTAATCGAGCACAAACTCCTTTGGCTCAGATCAGGACAACTTATTTATGATAGTAAAAGAAGAATGTTAGGTTCAATCGAGTGCTAGCACGATTTTCTTGAACCTAATTGAATCTCATTCAGATCAATTGAACTGGATCAGTTCAATTGATGATCACCAGATTCAAACCCTTATTTGTGTGACCCAGTTAGGTTCAGTTCTGTATGGTAATGGGATATGTCATGATCTTCTATCATTGACATCATCGAAACTTCTTTCGATGGATCAGAACTCTTCTGATTCGAACAGCTAGAATGATCGATCATCTAAATCATTCTAATTGCTCCCAAAATCCACCAGTGACACCTAGCAGTATATGGTGGCAACCCATCAGAGCTGAATACGAACCTCTTGGTGCAGCTACCTACGTGATTAAGTTCTTCTATCTTGAGCCCCGATCAGATTAGGGTTAAGGTGAACTTGTCAAACCCTAATTTCTGTCATATGATGTAATCATTCGATTCAAGTCCAATGTGAAAATCTAAATAGAAACTCTTTCTATTATTTCACTCTGCCATAGCCATGGGCTTCTAGACTTGATTCTTATGATCATCATAGGGCTGCTCCTCTACCACCGAAGTAGATAGATTCCATCTTGATGCTATCCAGTTCCTACAATGAACATGCTATAGCCAACATACACCTCAGGATTCTATATGGCTAGGAGATCGAGTAATGGTGTAGTCAAACTATAACACCCTCAAGGTGAACTACCGATGCACCTCAGGTCAAAGAACCAGACACACTACTGTAGCATCGAGTCAGTCATTGACGAGAAGGTAGACTCCCTAATGACTACTCGAGATGGTCACGTTCAGTGCCCTCGGTTCCTTAGCACAGGCTATGGCGCCATTGTTGTCGCAGTATAGAGGAATGGCATTTGATGGCATTACTCTAATTTCTGCAGCAAACTTCTTGTACTAGAATGCTTCCTTCGCAGCCTCTGATGCAGCGATATATTCTGCTTCCATAGTGGAATCTGCTATCACCATTTGCTTGAAACTCTTCCAGCTGATAGCACCACCATTGCATACAAATAGACTCCCAAATGTCGACTTTCGATCATCTATATCGGACATGAAATCCGAGTCTATGTATCCTTGGACTTTGAGTTCTCCATTACCAAAGACCAACATCATATCCTTAGTTCTTCTTAAGTACTTAAGGATATATTTCACAGAAGTCCAGTGTTCTTCACCTGGATTTGACTGATATCTACTTGTGATACTCACAGCATGGGTTATATCAGGTCGTGTATGTAGCATGGCATACATGAGGCTTCCTAATATGAAAGCATAACGGATCTTGCTCATGCGTTCTATTTCCTCAGGTGTGGTAGGGCACATCTTCTTGGAAAGATGAATACCATGTCTGAAGGGTATTAATCCCCTCTTAGAGTTTTTCATACTAAACCTCTTTAGTACTTTCTTTATGTACATCTTCTGTGAAAGTCCTAGCATCCTATTCGGTCTATCCCTATAGATCTTAATTCCTAGAATAAAGGATGCTTCGCCTAGGTCTTTCATGGAGAATTCCTTGGATAACCATATTTTGACTGTTGTTAACATGGGAATATCATTCCCAATAAGGAGGATGTCATCCACGTACAATACGAGGAAGACAACAGCGCTCCCACTGACCTTTTTGAAAACACACGGTTCCTCTTCATTTTTGATGAAACCAAATATTTTGATCACATCATTAAAATGAGTGTTCCAGCTCCGAGATGCTTGCTTAAGTCCATATATGGACCTTTGCAGCTTGCAAACCTTGTGATCAGTATCACTGGATGTGAAACCTAGCGGTTGTTCCATATAGATATCTTCCTCAAGATATCCATTCAAGAACGCCGTTTTCACGTCCATTTGTCATATTTCGTAATTGAAATAGGCTGCAACGGCAAGCAATGTGCGGATGGATTTTAGCATAGCCACTGGGGAAAAGGTATCCTGATAGTCAATGCCTTCGCATTGACTATAACCTTTTGCCACTAGTCTAGCCTTGAATGTCTCCACATTCCCATCTGCACCAATCTTTCTCTTGAAGATCCATTTACACCCAATAGGTACTATACCTTCTGGTGGATCTACCAAGGTCCAGACTTGGTTTGAGTGCATCGAGTCAATTTTTGACTGCATTGCCTCTAGCCATTTCTTGGAGTCGATATCTGATATCGCCTCGTTGTAGGTTTTGGGATCATCACCATGAACACCATTACCTACGAGAAACATTTTCTCTACTTTCTCTGAAATAATACCTAAGTATCTTTCAGAGGGACAAAAAATTCTTTTCGATCTATGAGGTGGAGGAGGTAGTGATTGTATTGGCTCAACCTGATTTGGTTCCATAGGGTCCTTAGCTCGATTGCTACTTGTGAGACTTTCTCATCGAAGCTTGATCTGCTTTTCAAATGCCGCTATCTTGAATAAACTATTTTTCAAGAAAGATGGCATGTCGACTCACAATCACATTATGGTCTTCTGAAAATGTAGAAATAATATCCTAATGACTCCTTAGGATATCCTATGAATCGAGCTCTAAAAGTCCTATAGTCTAACTTATCCGCTTGTTGTCTTTTGACATGAGCCGGATAATCCTAAATTTTGAGATGACTCAGACTTGATTTCTTACCATGCCATATCTCATACGGTGTGGTAGGAACGATTTCAGAGGGAACCCTATTTAGTAAATATATAGTAGTTAATAAACTATGTTCCCAAATAAAATCAGGGAGGTCTGTGAAGCTCATCATGGATCAGACCATATCTAATAGGGTCCAGTTCCTCCATTCTAAAATCTCGTTAAGTTGGGATGTTTCAGGTGGAGTCCATTGAGAGACTATACCATATTGCTTTAGATAGTCCAAAAATTTTTGACTAAGGTATTCACCTCCTCGATCTGATCGAAGAACCTTAATGAATTTTTAAATTTACTTTTCCACTTCATGTCTGACTTTTTTAAACTTCTCAAAGGCTTCAGACTTGTATCTTATAAGAGACACATGTCCATACCAAGATAAATCATTGATAAAGGTTATGAAGTAGACAAAGTTGCCTCTAGCCGACACATCAAATGGGCCGCATACATCAATATGTACTAGGGCAAGTAGATTCGTGGCCTTTTTTCTATGTCCTACAAAAGGGAGCTTAGTCATTTTGCCATGAAGACATGATTCACAAATTGGATATGACTCGAAAGTCAACGAACTCAATAATCTGATTTTCTCCAATTTGTTAATCCTATCTTCTGCTATATGACCTAGCCTTAGGTGCCATAGATACCTATCATTTGGACTATCTCTATATTATTTTGATCCAATGGCATTCACATTTTGCTCAATATTAAAGACAGATACATCAATATGCAACTGATAGAGACCGTTAATAAGAAAACCACTTGCAATTTTATTAATTTCATAAAAAATATTATAATGGTCCTTAAGAAAACTAATTACATAGCCTTCTTGTGCTAAACATGAAATAGAAATCAAATTCCTACTTGCAGTAGGAACATAATAACAATCCTTAAGTACTAAATCTAAGACAGACGATAGTCGAAGAGAGTAGATTCCCACGGCCATAGTAGCAATCCTTGCTCTATTTTTGATGCATAGGATCATCTCACCATCCCTCAATCTCTTGCTATCCTCAAGACCCTGCATGGAAGTGTGCAAATGAGCACTAGAACCAGAGTCAAGCACCCAACTGGATGTAGAAGAAACCATAAGATTAGATTCAATAACAAGCATACCTCCAAAACAAACTATCTCCTTCTTATTCTTTAGGGTGGCCAAGTATGTAGGGCAGTTTCACTTTCAGTGGCCGTCAGTATTACAATGGAAATACTTTACTTTGTCAGCGGTATTCTTCTTCAACTCTACCTTCTTTTTCGTTCCACCTTCCACCTTCTGCTTTTACACAGACTTCTTCTTTTCAAAAGACTTTCTCTTGGAAGAAGTCCATTCCATAGCAAGTACTGAGCCTTTAGAATCTTTCATAGAAAGCTCAGTAGTAACCAGCATATTCATAAAGTCGGTTAGAGTATTTTAAAGTTTATGCATATGGTAGTTCATGATAAACTGCCCATACGCATCTGTCAAAGATTGCATAATTATATCATTCTGCAGATCCTGATCTAACTTCACTTCGAGCTTCTCAAGCTCTTCCAAGTCCTTGATCATCATTAGATAGATCTTGGACTAACTGTCCATCATGCATTTTAGCCTTAAATAGTCATTTAGTGATCTGATATTTGGTCGCACGACTCTGTTCATGAAACAACTCTTGCAGGTGAGTCAATATTTGGTGGGCAGTCTTGATATCTTCATGTTGGCACTGAAGCTCATCAGACATTGAGCCCAACATGTAGTATCTGGTCTTATTATCTTCATCATCCACTTGTCAAGAGATGCTCTCTGTATAGCGGATGGATGAGCTGGTAAGGTGGGAAAATTCTGATTCACTACATGAGTCAACTTCTTAGAACCCAAAATAATTTTAAAGTTTTGGAGCCAATCATTATAATTGGGTCTGGTCAGTCTATGGGTGTCTAGAATATGGGCTAGTGGGTTGGATGCAGACATTTTTCTTTTTCCTATAGAGAGTCAAAGTTTCTAGTTAGATTTTATAATTAAGACTTGACCAATTTATTTAGGAGTTTGATTTTTAAATAAATTTGCTCTCACTATTTTTTTGGATCCCTACACTCCCTCTGTAGAGATGCAAAAATCTTCATGATTATTGATTTCTAGTGGGTGGTGCAGTTCCACCAACTGACTCATCATCTCACCTAATAGTTATTGATGATGGATTAGCCAATGAGTGAACAACTCTTATCCAATGATTCTCTAATCATGGTGCAGCCAGACTTGATCTCTAATTCATGAATCTCATCGTGCCCAAAATATTGATCCACTCTTTAGTTAAGTCAGATCCACCATTTGTATAGATTGAATTTCTAATTGGGTCTTTCATCATA
This sequence comes from Cocos nucifera, assembly GCA_006176705.1. Classification (NCBI taxonomy): domain Eukaryota; kingdom Viridiplantae; phylum Streptophyta; class Magnoliopsida; order Arecales; family Arecaceae; genus Cocos; species Cocos nucifera. Next base: position 91,142 of record QRFJ01002669.1, read on the forward strand.
TCCAAAATATTGAGCCCAATCCATCCTCCAGTCCATAGCATCCAATGCCTAATAGACATGGTTGCATCTTTCCAGTGCAACTGAACCACTGTGACCAGCCGAGAACAATCAACCTCAGGAAAGGCCTGCACATCTATAATGGTGGAAGACCTTAGACTTAATCTTTTTTTAGGAAGATTTGATTTAGATCTCTTCAAACTTGATTTGACATAGCCATAACCATTATGACTAACCTAGTGGCATGGGTCAGCTCGAATTGTTAGCCACCTTTGATCAGGACTGGACCGACAAATATGGTCAAGTAAGTGAGACCGATGGAAGGGTATGCCATTAACTCGATAAGAACGCATTAGACTCGAGTAGCTCTCAATTAAAAATCAGTCGATCATATCTGCCAAACATACCATACACACCAAATTATTGAGCCAGAACCAATTGGATTAGCCTACAATCTAGACTCTAACCACTGAGCCTAAATAGGTCTTAACTCGATCGATCACTCATGTGACTCAACCTTGACCTAGACTTAATCCTATTAGGCTGGTCAATTTAAGCACTCTTGATCCTACCTAACCAACTCTTGATTCGATTTGATCAACTGCTAGACCTAATTGAGCTACCCAAGCCCGAATCTAATTTTATGAATATATCTTAGATCTAAAAATTCTTAATTTTAGATCTAATATATTTCATAATCTTAATTCTTAATTAAGTTTAGGATTCATAAACAAAACATGTATATAAAATCCTAAGGTTTCAGGATCTAAGGTTTTGCAGAAAATAATTTTTTTATTTTTGATTATGGACGAACGCACAGCACCCCTACACACCATAAGAATATCCCATCGAATGAAAGGAGAAAGCCTTTAAACCCCACTTCGTTCTTATGACCGGACGGCCAAGGGGCACGTCTTAATCAGAAACATGATCTAACTAAAAATATATTTTGCATACATCTCATGTATCATATCATGCATATTTTTAGATCTAAATTATCTTATAAATATCTAAAAAATAAGATTTAAATTTGATCATATCAAATTAAAATTTATTCTAGATAATTTTGTAGAACTATTCTACAACTAGTCTAAACATGCATCTATCATATCTCATATAAACAAATTAAATAAATTTATTTTCTATTTTTTAGATCTAATTATAATATTTATAATATCAAAAAATAATAAATAAATAGATATAAAAATTATAATTAATTAAATTAAAATTATGTTTATGCTAGACTACACATAGAATAATTCTATTCCTAGTCTAGTCATGCATCTCATACATCTTAGATCTAGATTATTTAATTTTTAATTTTTTAATTTTAGATCTAATCACATCTAATGTGATATCTAAAATTATCTAATTATTAGATAAAAAATAAATTAAAATAAGATCTAATAAATTATGAAACCTGGCTCTGATATCAGTTGAAGGAAAAAAATCATGTTTTTCGGATTAGGTTCGTACAGATCTAATTGGATCAGGAGGGATATTTCAAAAATTTTTTCTCTAAGATCTTAATCAAATCTGAGACACCTCAGATTTGATCTTATTGATCTAATAATAAAAATAAAAATTAAATCTAATTTAATTATACCTTTATTTTAGGTAATCCAATTACCTTATGGTGAGCTCAATGTTTATCTGAGGTTCTGGATGTAGCCACATAAGTGCCCGACCTCTACCGATATCCACTTGGATAGGATCTGAAGATCTTCTTTTTTTCAATCAATCCTCCAAAAATTAGATATAGATCTGATCTTGAAGGTCTTCAAAACTCCTTTGAAGAACTGCCATTGTCTCTTGGAGCAGTGCTACCTTCTTCCTTTCCTAGCACCTTTCACTTGCTTGGATTTCACCTTATTCATGCCTAAAACCCCTTGGGTGTGGAGAGGAGAGAAAAGATCAGAGGGTGGCATGGAGAAAGAGGGAGAGAGGCTTTGTGGCATGGGCTAAAGGTAGAAGCATTTTTAAAAGCCTAGGCGCAGACAAGATTTATATAGATCCTATTGTGCCATGCAGTGCCACATCATCCCAACCAATCACGATCTTTTGAGCAACAGATCTAAATCTGATTGATGGGATGACATCATCTGATTCAATCAGATGAGAGACACTCAAAACCCTCCAAAGGTGGCACCAAGACTGGGTCAAATAAGAGTTCTTGGCGCCACAAAGTTTAATCCCTTGGAGTCCCATCTATATGGGACTCCTCCTTTATCCTCAAGGGGCGCACGCCCTTTATCCTCATGGGGCGCATGCCTCCCTATGCATGCACCCTCTTCCTGTCTGCATTTAGCAGGGGTATAAGGCCTCAGGTACTCTCTTATAGATGCATGAGACATGGGCAGATGTCCAAGTATCCAAGGTCAATATTTGACCAATGTCCAAAAATAGAAATTAGTAGGTGGCCAAAAATAGTAGGTGTTGTCTTAAATTTATCTCAAAAATTAAGACAATCCTTTTCTAATCTAGACGAGCTCTAGTCAAATTAAGTAAAGGTTCCAGAGTGAGCCCAAACATATTTGGCTCAATCGAGACAAGCTTTAATGATTATTAAAGAAGAATATTAAGCTTAATCATGTGCTAGTACAATTTTCTTGAACCTAATTGAATCTTATTTAAATTAATTGAACTGAATTAGTCCAATTGATGACATCCAGATCTAAACCCTTATTTGTGTGACCTAGCTAGATTCAGTTTCGTATGGTAATGGGATATGTCGCGATCTCTATCATCGACATCATCGAAACATCTTCTAATGGATCAAAACTTTTCTGATTCAAACAACTACTATGATCGATCATCCAAATTATTTTAATTGCTCTTAAAATCCATCAGTGACACCAAGCAGCATATGGTGGTAACCCATCAGAACTGAAAGCGAACCTCTCGGTGCAGTTACCTATGTGATTAGGTTACTCTATCTTGAGCCCCGACCAGATTAGGATTAAGATGATCTCGTCAAACCCTAATATCCATCATATGAATTAATCATTCGATTCAAGTCCAATGTGAAAACTCTAATAGAAACTCTTTCTATTATTTCACTCTGCCATGGCCATGGGCTTATGGACTTGATTCTCATGATCATCATAGGCTGCTCCTCATCTACCGTGGTAGATAGATCTCCCATTGGTGTAATCCAATTTCTACAATGAACATGCTATAGCCAACATACACCTCTGAATTTTGAATGGCTAGGAGATCGAGTTATAGTGTAGTCAAACTATAACACCCTCAAGATGAACTATCGATGCACCTCATATCAAAGAACCAGACACACCACCGCAGCTTTGAGCCAGTCATCGATGAGAAGGTAGACTTCCTCATGATTGCTCAAGGTGGTCACGCTCAGTACCCTCATTCTCTAACGAGTATATGCACTCTCGCTCCGGTGTCTCTACACCGTAGACTTAAGACTCATCTATCCTAAAGAAGTGATCGTACACCAACCTTTCAGATCAATCACCATCCTCATGATGATCCTATGGTCAGGAGCATTTTATGAGTTAATAATAAAAATTCATGTCTTAAATTTTTAACTTTTGAAAATATGAACTATCATTACTATTAACTCAAGGGATGTATCACAGACACTTTCAAATATACACTGTGATAGAAAATAATCTATTTTATTATTTATAATTAAAATTATAATTTTGCTCTTAGAAGTGTATTACAAGTGTCAGCCAATCTGACTTCTAGGGCACACATATCTAACACTTTCATCTGCCTAGATAGTTTTCTAGCATTTTCAACCATTTAATTATCTGGTTTAATATGAATCAGCCATTCAATTTTATGATTGGGTTCAACTAGACTAGATAAAGAGATCTCCTTCCATGCATGTACTAATACAATCCTAACGTATGGTTTAGAAATTTTTTAAATTTTTTTTATTATTTTATTATATTTAAAAAAATTATAATTTTTTATAATTTTATTTATTTTATTTATTATTTTTTATTTAGTTTAATTTAATTTTTAAAGAAAAAATAGAGAAGAAGGAGAGAAGAGTTCTAAAGAAGATATCCTAAGAAGTCCTAAAGCTAAGAAGAGAGAGAAGAATTAGGTTTTATTAGGTTTGATATTTTAGTTAGTAATCAAGTTAGGCAAATAATTCTGACTAAGAATTATCCTAAATCTAGATAGCTTCTAACTGTCAAGATCATCTTCAAGCCCTCCAAGTAAAGAATCAGCCACTCAACTAGTCAAGTAGTGTAAGGTCAGTGGGAGTCATCCCATTGCTTTTCTTAGATACTAATTGTCTTGGTTAGGTAAGCTAATGAAATTAATTAAGTAACCATCTTTCTTTGGAATGTAGTTCCTAAACCACTTACCTTAGATATCAGTCAAACTAACTAATCCTAATATGATCCAACTCTTAGAGTTTCTTATCCTAATAAGCTTAAATCCCTAAGATCGATGTTTAATTGATTTTAAATTAAATGCTTAGGTTAATGAGGGAAGCTGGTTGGTTGTTTATGGGCTAAGGAAGAGTATTCAAATCCTCACCTTATCTTGTTTAATGGATCGTATCCTTAAGTTGATTAAAGATGAATATTCATAATTACTTTCAGATAAGAGGATCTATACAACTAAATTAGATGCATGAAACTAATTGAACTTAAGAAGCTTATCTTATCTCCAGCGATCATCAAAAAAAATAAAAAAAATAAATCTAAATGATGGATGCTCTAAGCAATTAGTATTTCTACTTTTGTCATGAAGCTTTTAATTAGATTTAAGTGAATATTTTTTAAATTAATTTAAAAATAAAATAAATAATAATAAAAAAAAGAGGTCTAGGATTAGGATTGATCTCTCCAAGCAAACTTGGAAGATTTCCCCCTGATCCTAATTTTCTTGCTCTTTTTCCTCTCTTTCTACAAAATAAACAAGAAAAGTTAGTAAGAAATATTTATAAAAAAATCAAAAAAAATTAAAATTTTATTTATAATTTATTTATAAAAAGATAAAAGAAATCAAAAATTTAATGCTCATGCATTTTTTGATAACGATGCCTAAAACTTAATAAGAGCACGATATTATCGTTAAAATATCATATTTATTAGTTTAATTTTGACTTCTTTAAATAATTAAAAATACATAAAAAGTAGTGAGTTGGATCGAATTCACATGAAAGATAGTACTTTGATTTGAAATCTTTGATTTTAAGAAAAAAAATTTAAAAAATGAAAGTCAAAAAATAAAATTATAAATAAAAAGTAGAAATTAAATAATATAGAAAAATAAACTTGATACTAAGATCTACTATTTAGATCTTAGTATTTACTTACAATAAAAATAAAGAGTAATAAAATTAAAGAGTAAAAATTAAATTTATAATTAAAAATAAAAAGCATGAATTTAAAGTACATAAAAAAAAATTACATTAAAATTAAAATTTAGAAATTAGATACATGAAATTAAAAAGAATAAGAAAAATAAATAAAAAAACTAGAACAGGTGATCTTGATCTCGGATCGACGTTAGCGTTGAGATAGTGTAGAAGTCTAGCTCTTCCTCTCGGCACCGTCTGCCTTGAAGCAACCATTAATCTCAAGCTCAACCTCTACCCTGCACCATAGCTTTATCTTGATCGAAGACACTGAATTCTGGAAGCCTAGAGGTGTTTTAATAGTTGCTAGAGTAGAGATTCATTTGCTGTCAAGCGATATGGGACCAAAAAGATACGTAAAATCTTATGCAAGGAGGAATCCAGGTGAAATTCAAATTAAAATAGCTCCAGGATCGATTTGGTCATAGGATGATAATTGAATGGTGTAAAATCACCTAAAAACCCTCTATTATCAACCCAATTCAAATCAGAATGTTTTTCAACCATTAGACCACTTGATCAGGTGCTCATGGGCCATCGGATTGCGCTAATTGGAAGCTTGGGCTCCTCTTTTCAGTCAAAATAAATACCAACCATAAGATGATTCTGATGGAAGAAATATCACTACCAAATCGGGATCAAGAGTGCTTAGGGCCTTCCAATGGTGTAGATGGGTTTGAATCAAAATAGGAATGCTTCTTAACCATTGGATCTTGATCAGGAATCACCGCAACTATCGGATGGCACCTTTACTATGCAGGTAGACTGCATGGATCGAGCTCTTTGTGAACCTAGACGAATTAGCACCTGACACGCCACATGAATTGCTAGTTTTGCCCCTAAACACTGCATGATATTTTCTGTTGACTTTAAGGGTCCACGCACTCCGCATCAGTCATCGATCCACCATGGATCACACGATTTGTGACGTCAGGATGATGTCATGCTGGAGGAGGGATGCTAGCTAGGCTGGGCAGAATGCGTGCAGGCATGGGCTTGCATTCTGACCGACTAGTTTTCCTTTTTATTTTATTTTTTTATTTTTTATTTTTTGAATCTTCGTACAATATTGGTTTTACATCCGATTCGTTCCAAATTTATTTCATTTGAACTAGAAAAATGAGTTCTTTTTATTGATAAATATTTTTCTTAAAATAGATAAATAAAAATATAAATTTTTAAAAAATAAAAATAAATTAATTCATAAATTAATGATTTTATTAGTGAATTTATGGAACTTATCAAAACCTCTGCACATAGGCCATATTGCATATTTTGGCATTCAGTATAAAAAAATAAAAATCAAAAAAATATAAAATAGTAACCAATTAAATTTCTAAAGCTATAGCAATTAGAGTTGTTGGTGCGAAATCTAATCATCGTCGAAAAAGTACTGGAGTCGGAGAAGATGAGGTCGTCGCTGGTGACCTACAAAATAAATCACGTCCAAAGCCTAGGGGGTGGCTCCGACAAGAGCCTCCGACGATCAAGTCATCTCTTTCGGTCAATAGAAATAGAGTACTCAATAGAGAAAGCTGCAAAGTATCGAGAAGGAAAAGAGAGCATGGAGAAAACATATCTGGAGGGTCCCTTTTATAGTTCGGAGCTTGCAACAAACTGATAGTGATAGCCATAACCATCTAATAGTGGGCCGCTTAGGCCATGCGAAGTTTGTTATGGAGGATGGTGTCTGTTGTCATAACTTACCAGTCGAGAGTGATGTCCATTATTGTGACTTGCCAATCTTTCTGGGCGACTGCCTGAAGTTCGATTGGGAGGGGTTCGGGAGTCCAACGATTGAAGAAATCTTTGAAAGAAGTCTATCGAAGATGTCTGAACATGGATTCGCTAAGAGGATCCGAAAGTAGCTCTATTGAAGGAATCTGCATGTAGATCTGCAAGAGAAAAGACTTGAAGAAAAATTTGTCCGATGGAGGGATCCGGCTGAAGGCAAAGTCCAGAAGGAGTTCGGCTACTGGAGATGCATGGAAGGAGCTCGGCTAGAGAGGTCCAGAAGGAGTTTAGCTATTGGAGAGGTCTAAAAGGAGCTTGACTGTTGGTGAGGTCCAGAAGGAGCTCGACTGTTGGTGAGGTCTGGAAGGGGCTCGACTACTGGAGAGGTTCGGAAGGAGCTCGACTGCTGGAGAGATCTGAAAGAGGCTCGATTGCTAGAGAGGTCCGAAAGAAGCTTGACTACTGGAGAGGTTCAGAAGAAGTTCGACTACTAGAGAGGCTCAGAAGGAAGAATTCACGATCGAAGCTCTTCTATGATTATTAGTCACATCAGGCTAAGCACCAGACTGGACTTCGACGGGAGCGAAATTTATCTCCAACATTAGTCCCTCTACTCCCAAGTTTGAAATTGGAAGAAAGGGAGGAAAAAGACGACTGCCAAAGTCTAGTCTTGGGTTTCCGCACTTGTCAGGACAAAATATTTTGGTGTTTACCGCACTAGCACCGAAGCTTTCTAAGTCTGAAATGAGTTTGAAAAGATGGCTCTTTGAATCTCCCACCAAAATTCTGCCTTAGGTACGGTAGCATAAAGACTCTGCTTGTTGCCACTCCTTTGTCATGATGAGTGGAACATGCATCGATCAAAGATCGGTTGGAAGAAATCTGCAATCATAACTATCTTGGGACTCCAGGGGCTACTTAAACCTGCCTTCCTCCTCAAAGTTCCTACTTCTTCTGAAATCCTCATCTCCTTCCTCCGATTTCCTTGTCCATCCCGTACGAGATTCAAGCTTCTTCCTTTATTTTTCTTAGTTCCAGGCACATTTCAATTCGATTTTCATTTCATTCATCATCTCCTTGTTCTTCCCAACTGATTTAGGTCAGCCTTCCAACACATTTTTGAATTATTTCTGTACTCTTTGCTTTCTCGCTCTTTCTATTTTTGTCAAAGTTTAAACACCTTATTTTTTCTAATTTTTGGGTCGATTCCTTAATTTTATCTTAATCCAAATGTCTAGTGAGGGATCCAAATCGACTTGTTCTAGGAGCCCAGCCCCTCTAACCTTGGTGAACTCGCCTCTTGAGGAGGTTGAACCTTTGGTGTCGGCCCGTCCTTTTATGCCAGCAACCATTTCTTGTAGACTTCAACCCGACGACCTTTTTCTAGCTAGGATTTAGTTCAGGATCCCTTCTGAGTACGAGCTCAAACTTCCTAGATTCGATGATCGAGCTTGCTCACCCCATCTCGATCGAATCTATCTATATGTCAAAACCTTTTGGGCCAGGCTTAGGTTACCCTTGCCTCCTTTCGTAGCTAACCTATTCAGGTTTCTCAATATTTTTCTTATTGCTATGGCACCGAACTTCTTTAGATTCATCATAGGATTTCTCTCTCTATGCACCATGGCAAGCATCTGACCTACCATTTTCTTATTTCATAATTTCTTTACCTTTAAACATTATTCCACCGCCAAGAATTGGTGGTATGTATCTCCATAGTTTGGTAAGAAGGGACTGCTTAAAGGTGCTCCTTCCTCCGTTCACAGTGGGAAGGAGAAATTCTTCTTCATTTTCCAACCCTCCTTAGGGCTAGGGCTTTCTCCGTGAGATGAGGTAAGGGAATCGATCCGCCAAGCTCCCAGGCTAGAAAGTGAGGATCGGAGTTCAGCCGATAAGCTGAAGTCCTTTGACTCCCTACCAATCCCTAACTTCTAGATGAGTAGATCTTATTTAATTTCGATCTCAGTCCTCTTAACCCAACATGTAGTTCTTCATATTCAGTCAGCTGGATGGTATTCTTTCTTTTGACCTTCTAACTTTATCTTCTTTGCAGAAATGACTCCAGAGGAATAGAATCGCTTGACGAAGAAAATCCAGATCCTTAAGAGGAAGGATGGTTCTTTTGGCAAACAATAGAAGAAGGCTCGAACTGGAGAGTCGAGCTAGGCCATGCCAATTTGGTCTGTGCTGGCCCCTGAGCCCATCATTATCGCACTGAGCCCAGCCCTATTTGATGAAGCCACCCCTCCTGCTCCTATTTAGCAAGAGAGAGTTATGGAGAGGAAGAAGAAGAGGACCGTCAGTAAGAAGATCAGACGGAAGGCTAAGAGCTCTGAAGGAGAGGATCTTAGCCAAGAACAAGGTTTCTTGGATGACCGAGAGGTCATCCAATCACTGATGGAGGAGAGCATCCTTCTCAACATCATAGAAAGGATACGCCAGAAGGATGATGCTGAGAGGTTCAGTGAGTCCTTCACCACCTTGCTGGAGGTAAGTGACTTCTTCTTATTCTAGGTTCATGCTCTTTAGGCTTTAAAGTTGGAATCTTTTAGGATTCTGACTCGCTTTTTATTTTGCAGTTAGGACACTATCTTTTTGTCCACTCCAAGATGGCAAACCAAAATTGGGCCGAAGCTTCTAGAACCCTGGAGGAAGCCCATGTAGAAGTCGAGAAAGCTCAGGTCGAGACCGACATTCTGAAGGTTGCCTCAGAGACCCACTCATCTGAAGTTGAACGCCTTCAAAAGGAGTTGAGAGAGGAGTGCGGAGAGATGGTGAAGTTGAGGGCTGAGCTAGCTCTAGCAAAGGAGGAGAAAAGGAAGGCATAGGAGGAGGTTAACGTCGTCATGGAGAGGGCCATGCAAGACTTCAAGTCCTCCAAGGATATGGAGGATATCAAAATAGCCTTCACCCGAAAGCCTTCTTGGAAGGATTCTAGGTCTGTTTGGGGTGGGTTGTCGAGAATTTTCCAACATCAATTTAGACCTTCTCATAGAGGAGCCAGAGAATAGAGCTGGGCCTTCATGCACTAATATCGAGGTTGCCCCTATCACTCATACCGTCGAAGCCACTCCAGAAATTTTAGAATCTATAGGTGCAGTATCCGAGCCTGCCCGAGAGCCGAAGGTGGTCGAGAATGTTCCAACCTCTCTAGTGGGTGAGCCACCCAAGGTCTAAACTTTTGACATCTATGTACCCCCCATTTTTTTTGATGTATCAAAAATATTTGAAGTAATGAAAGCAAATCTCTCTTTTTCTTTACACTCTGCATTGCATGTGATTCAAAACGCCTCTGACAACCAGGACCACGACCCCCTTTCTTTAGTTGTTGTCGACCCCTTACCTCAAGAAGTTTCGTTCAAGCCTTTGATAAAGGATTTGAAGAAGGAAGTCCACTAATTAAGAAAAAAATTGAAGAAGATTGAGGCCGACCTTCAGGCCTCTTGGAAGAATGCTTCGGAGGTGACTAAAGAGGTCACTCACCTTCGGAGCTTACACATGAAAGATTCCACGAGCTTGAACATCCGAAAAGAAAATTTTGAGAAGGAGCTTGCTCAACTCCAAAAGAATATGAGCGACAAGTCTTGGGCACTGATGGTGAAGATCAGCTCTCTTGAAGTTGATCTCAAGAAGGCAAAAGAAAAGATCCATCTCTTGGAAGGGAGTTCGTCATGGTCCATCGATGAAGCCCAACATAACTGGGATTGATCGAAAAAGTTCTCCCAGTTGCAGAAGTAGCTGTAGGATGCTGAAGACTGGCATAACAGCTACCGAGCGACCTGGGCAGGAAAGATGTCTAGGCTTGAAGATGAGCTAAAGGCTGCCAGAAACAAGGCGACCTATTTTTGGGGGAAGTTTTATAGCGTTCAGTAGGCTGGATCAAGCGACAAATCTGAGGAGCTCATCTTTCTGAGGAGGACTATTGGTGAACTCTCAAAGGTTGTTGGGATGGAGAAGACTGAAGTTCAACAGTTGAAGCTCTAGTTGATCTGAGAGCATCAAGCCGTTAAGGATGCTAAAGCTGAATCTAAAGTTTTGAGGAAGCAGCAGTAAGAGCTTGAGGCTAGGTTTTAATATTTTAATAGAATGTACATCGATGGCCTATATAAGAAGAAGAAACTCGAGGAGGAGATCTTCAGACTGAAGGAAGCTTTAGTGATGGCTGGAGCCGATAGCCCAAAGTCTGAAGAGCTCGGATCGTCTTAAGACTTCACCTCCTTTCTTTTTCCTTTATGTAATCAGTTTCACCGATCTTCATTTCATCTATAATGCCTTTATTCTTTCGTACGATTGGTCCCTACCGACCTTCATTTTACTTTAGTGCACCCACTGTATAATCAATTTTATTTGTAATGAACACAACTTCATGACAACATGGTACCTCTTTTTTTTCTTCTTTTTTCTTCTTCTTCTTTTTTTTTTTGCTATCATCTCTTGTAGACATGATTCTGGGTGCCTCATTTTTTTTATTTCTAATGAGGTGCTTGTCATGGATATCGGGCTAAAGGTCCACTCCATGCATCAGGATGGGGTTTTACCTTTGGCATTTGGCATGGCCATAGCGGGATGCGTACGATAGTCGTTAGGAGGGCCTTGGCCTTTTCCATGCTTTAGATTAGTGAGGCCTCAGCCTTCCACCTTTTGCATGATCGTAGAGGTTCATCGGGTCCGTCGGCGGGATCTCTTCCCTCATCTTATCTTGATTTAATGAGGTTCTCAACTTTGCTCATGTTAGGATGAGATTTTTCTTCTGTTCCTAATGGACTATAGGGGCATAATAGGATCGTTGGCAGAGCCTCTTCCCTCATCTTATCTTAGTTCAAGAAGGCCTTCGACCTTACTCATGTTAGGATGAGGTTCTTCTCCTATTTCTAATAGGCTGTAGGGGCATATTAGGGCCATTAGTAGGACCTCTCACCTCATCTCATCCTAGTTCAACAAGGTCTTCGATCTTGCTCACGTTAGGATGAGGTTCTCCTTCTACTCCTAATGGATGATAGGGGCACATTAGGGCTGTTGGTGGGACCTCTCTCCTCATCTCGTCTTAGTTCAATGAGGCCTTTGGCTTTGCTCACGTTAGGATGAGATTTTTCTCCTGTTCCTAATGGGCTGTAGGGGCACATTAGGGCTGTTGGTAGGGCCTCTCCCCTCATCTCATCTTAGTTCAACGAGATCTTCGATCTTGCTCATGTTAGGATGAGGTTCTCCTTCAGTTCCTAATGGGCTATAGGGGCACATTAGGGTTGTTGGTAGGACCTCTTCCCTCATCTCATCTTAGTTCAACGAGACCTTCGACCTTGCTCACGTTAGGACGAGGTTCTCCTCTTGTTCCTAACGAGCTGTAGGGGCACATTAGGGCTATTGGTAGGACCTCTTTTCTCATCTCATCTTAGTTCAACGAGGCCTTCGATCTTGCTCACGTTAGGATGAGGTTCTCCTTCTGTTCCTACCGAACCACTTTAGGTTGCATCAGAGAGTTATTAGTCATTACATAATTTTTGCATCTAGAAGTAATGATGTTTAAATAGAAAAGTTTTATTAAAGGAAAGTTACTGGTAGTACATTCTTAAGTTCTTTGAATTCTAAGGCCGCAGGAGCGTCGCTCCTCCGAGCTTCTTCAAGCGATAAGTTCTGGGCCGGACGACCTCCTCTACTTTATATAGACCTTCCCAATTCAGGATGAGCTTTTCTTGATCTTAAGCCTATGAAATGGATGCTCGTCTCAGCACCAAGTCTCCCACTCTAAATGCTTTATTTTTTACTCTAGAGTTATAATATCTGGCTACTCTTTGTCTATAGGCTACCATCCGAACATGGACTTTTTCTCTTTTTTCTTTCAATAGATCATGGTTGACTTTGAGGTTCTGTAAGTTATGCTGCTCATTGAAGGTCATGATCCATACTGATAAAAGTTTAAGCTCGATTGGGATGATTGCCTCCATTCCAAAGGCCAGGGCAAATGATGTTTCTCCAGTCGATAGTTTTGAGTAGTTTGGTACGCTCAGAGGATGTGGTAGAGTTCGTCCGTCCAAGTCCTCCTTACTCTTTCAAGTCTTGCTTTGATGCCCATAGTAAAATTTTGTTGGTCACCTCTGCTTCACCATTTGCCTATGGATGGGCCACTGACGTGAAGTGATGGAAGATATTTAGAACTTCACAGAACTCAACGAATCTCATTCCGACAAACAGTCGCTCATTATCTGTTATGAGAGTTTACAGCAGACCAAACTAGCAGATGATTAACTTTCGGACGAAGTCCTATAACTTGGCCTCAATAATTTTTGCCAATGATTTAGTCTTGATCCATTTGGTGAAGTAGTCGATCGCAACTAGGAAGAACTTTCATTGTCCAGATGCCATTGAAAAAGGGCCAAGTATATCCATTCTCTACAGCACGAATGGCCAAGATGAGCTTAGTGGAGTAAGCTCGAAGGCCAGCTATCTTTGTATGTTTGCATTTCTCTAACAGTGGTCATATTTTTTGACATACTCTATAGAGTCATGGTACAAGATCGATCAATAGTATCCCTGCCGAAGTAGTCTTCGTGACCGGGATCTGGCTCCTATATGACTTCTACAAATTTCGTCATGCACTTTCCATAATGCGAAGTCAGCCTTTGAAGGTCGAAGACATCTCAAGAGCAGCAGAGAATATGACCTTTTATATAGGTTATCTTCATACAGAACATACCGAAAAGCTTGATTTCTAAGTTTCTGGGCTTCTTTCGGATCATGAGGAAGAACTCCATCCTGGAGGAAGGCAACTAATGGGTCAATCCAGCTCGGCTCGTGCTCAACTTGCAGAATAGGCTGCGACTCCTCCGAGTTTGGGCACTTTAGAATTTCAAAAAATACTTCTTTAGATAGTTCAACTGGAACTAAAATAGCTAATTTAGAGAGAAGGTCGGCTCTCGTATTTTCCATCCTTGGAATCCGTTGGATACTAAAATTGTTAAAGGTTGAAGCCAAGTTTTTACTTTCTCAAGATACTTCATCATGCTTTCCTCCTGAGCTTCATATTTATTGCTAACCTATCCGACCACCAACTGAAAATCACTGAAAACATGGAGCCGATGCACCTCCAACTCTTTCACTATTCTTAATCCAGCAATTAGAGCTTCATATTCGGCCCCATTATTAGTCGTAGGGAATTCGAAGCGTAGCGCATATTTGGTGATGACTCCCTCAGGGTTAACCAAGACCAACTCCGTTCCTGCTCCAGCAGTATTGGATGAACCATCCACATATAGGGCCCAAAAGCCTTCAAAAAGGTCGGCACTCTCTTCATGGGGGTGCGGCTACAACCATAAAATGCTGGTTTCGTACTATTCAGGCTCGGCCTCATCTAGAATGGTGCATTCTACTATAAAATCTGCTAATATCTGGGCTATGATCGATGATCTAGGTCAGTAGTTGATGTCAAACTCTATAAGCTCGACTGTCCATTTTGTAATTCTTTTGAAGGTATCTGTTCGATGAAGGATTGCTTTAATTGGTTGATCCATGAGGATAGTTATGGTGTGCCCCTAAAAGTAAGGTCGGAGTCTCCTAGTAGCAATTAGAAGAGAGTAAGTCAATTTTTCTAATTTAGAGTACCTGATCTTTGCATCCCTCAAGATCCGGCTTATGTAATAGACCAAGCACTACACTTTCGCTTCCTCCCTAACTAGGATTGCTGCCAGGGCGGTCGGAGAGATCGCCAGGTACAAGAATAATTCTTCTCCGGACTTAGGCTTTGCCAGCAGCAGGGGCAAGTTGAGGTACTTTCTAAGCTCCTCAAATGCTTGTTGGCATTCCGCCATCCAGTAGAAGCTCTTTGACTATTTGAGAACTTGAAAGAAGGGCATGCATCGCTCGATCAAACTTAAGATGAAGTGGTTTAGGGATGCCACTTTTCTAGTCAAGTGCTGAACTTCTTTGATTATTTTTGGAGTGGTCAACTTCTGAATAGCCTGAATTTTCTCTAAATTAGCCTCAATCCCATGCCTCGACACCATGAATCCTAAAAATTTTCTCGAGGTCACACCGAAGGCGCACTTGATCGGGTTCAGCTTCATCTTATACTTCTTAAGTGCGCTAAAGGTTTTTTTAAGGTCAGCAATGTGATTTATCGAGGCTTGGCTCTTGACGAGCATGTCATCTACATATACCTCCATGTTTTGACCAATCTACTTCTTGAAGATTTTGTTGATCATGTGCTGATATGTTGCCCCTACATTCTTGAGTCCAAAAGGCATAACCCTGTAATAGTAAAGACCACGATCAGTAACAAAAGTAGTTTTCTCCTCTTCCTCTAGCGCCATCTAAATTTGATTATAGTCAGAAAAGGCATCCATGAAGGAGAGGAGCTCATGGTCCGAGGTTGCATCCACCAATTGATCAATCCTGAACAGGGGGTAGCTATCTTTTGGGTAAGCTTTGTTCAGCTTTTTGAAGTCTATACACATCCTCCACTTATCATTTGCCTTTTTGACGAGCACCACATTTGAGACCCAGCTCGGATAGTTAATTTTTTGGCTGAATCTAGCCTTGAGGAGCTTGTCGAGTTCTTCTGCAATTGCTTTCTACCTCTCCAAAGCGTGGCTATGCATCTTCTTTTTTACTGGCCAACACCTAGGATCAGTAGTCAGCTAATGTTCCATAACCTCGGTATCGATTTTCAACATATCCGTTGGAACCCAGGTGAAGACGTTTGTGTTCCTCCGGAGGAAGGTGATGAGTTGCTCTCGAACCTTAACCCCCAAGTTGGAGTCGATCTATACAGTGTGCTCCACATTTCTATTATTTAATGGGACGAAAATGAGGTCTTCCATAGGCTCACCCCGCTCCTCCGTAAGATCATCGTGGACATCCAGCCCATCAACAGGACAAAGGTTGGGCTACATGTTTTTTTGTAAGATGATGGAGTAATAGTGCCTCGCTAAGGCCTGGTCTCCCCTGATCTCTTCAATTTCACAGCTCATTGAAAACTTCACCTTTAAGTAATACGTTGAGATCACAGCTCAAAGTGCATTCAAACCAGGTCAGCCAAGAATGGCATTGTAGGTGTTAGATATGTGTGCCCTAGAAGCCAGAATTGGCCGACACTTGTAATATACTTCTAGGGGCAAAATTATAATTTTGACTATAAATAATAAAATAGATTATTTTCTATTATATATGTGTATTTAGTGTCTATGATACATCCCTTGAGTTAATGGTAATGATAATTCTTATTTTCAAGAGTTAAAAATTTAAGACAAGAATTTTCATTATTAACTCATAAAATGCTCCTAACCGTAGGATTATCATAAGGATGGTAATTGATCTGAAAGATTAGTGTACAATCGCTTCTTTATAGTAGATGAGTCTTGAGTCTATGGTGTAGAGACACCGAAGTGAGAGTACAGATACTCATTAGAGAATGAGGGCACCGAGCATGACCACCTCGAGTAGTCATAAGAAAGTCTACCTTCTCATCGATGACTGACTCGAAGCTGCAGTGGTGTATCCGATTCTTTGATCTGAGGTGCATCGATAGTTCACCTTGAGGGTGTTATAGTTTGACCACACCATGACTCAGTCTTCTAGTCTTTCAGAATCCTGAGGTGTATGTTAGCTATAGCATGTTTATTGTAGGAATTGGATTGCACCAAGATGGAATCTATCTACCTCGGTCAATGAGGAGCAGCCCTATGATGATCATGAGAATCAAGTTCATAAGCCCATGGCCATGGCAAAGAGTGAAATAATAGAAAGAGTTTTTATTAAAATTTTTACATCAAACTTGAATCGAATGATTAAATTATATGATAGAAATTAGGGTTTGACGAGTTTACCTTAACCCTAATCGGATCGGGGCTCAAGATAGAAGAACTTAATCACATAAGTAGCTGCACCGAGAGGTTCATCTTCAATTTTGATGGGTTGCCACATACTGCTAGGTATCACTGGTGGATTCTGAGAGCAATTAGAATGATTTAGATAATCAATGATTCTAGTTATCTGAATCAGAAGAGTTCTGATCCATCGAAAAGAGTTTCGATGATGTCGATGATGGAGATCACTATATATCTTATTATCATACAGAACTAAACCTAACTGAATCATACAAATAAGGGTTTGGATCTAGATATCATCAATTGAACTAACCCAGTTTAATTGATTTGAATTAGATTCATTAGGTTCAAGAAAATCGTTCTAGCACATGATTAAACCTAACATTCTCCTTTTTCTATCATTAAAAGTTATCTCAACTGAGACAAATGTGTTTGTGCTCACTCAGGTATCTTTACCTGGTCTGACTAGAGCTTATCTAGGTTAGAAAAGGGTTGTCTTAATTTATGAGATAAATTTAAGACAACACCTACCATTTTTCATCACCTGCTAATTCTTGTCCTTTGACTTTGGTCAAACGTTGACCTTTGACCCTTGGACATCTGCCCACGTGTCATGCACATATTGGAGAGCAGATAGGGGCTTGTCCCCTCCCTAAAAATTGGAAAGGAGGGGGCGCACGCCTAGGATGGCATGCGCCCATGGATAGGGACACCTGGAGTCCCATATGGATGGGACTCTAGGTTGCTTCTTAGATTCAAACTAGGTGACCCTCACCTATAGACTTTAATCAGTCTTAGGTGCCACCTTAGGATGAATCTATGGGTCTCTCATCTGATTGGATCAGGTGATGTTATCCCACCAATCAGATTTAGATCTGATTAAATGAAGCAACGTGATTGGTCGAGGTGATGTGGCACTGCATGGCGCAGTAGGGTCCATATAAAGACATGCCTGCGCCCAACTTTCAAGTGACTTCTCTCTTAGCCATGCCCCAAGGCTATTCCTCTCTTTTCTCCATGCCACCTTGAGGCCATTTCTCTCCTCTCCATGCCCAAGGATAGTTGGGCTTCAGCTTAGTACGATTCAGGCAAGAAAAGGCAGACGAGAAAGGAAGAAGGCAGCACTGCTGCAGAGACGACTGCTGATCTTTGAAAGAAGTTTTTAAGATCCTTCAAATTAGATTCAGATCTAATTTTTGGAGACAAGATAAAGAAGGAGAAGATCTCTAGATCCAGCCTAAGTGGATATCGGTAGAGGTCAGGTGCTTGCGTGGCTAGATCCAGAACCTCAGGCAATCAGCAAGATCATCAACATATAATCAGATTACCCATATCAAGGTAAAACTAATTTAGATTTAATTTAATTTATTTTTTTTATTTATCAAATCATAAAATTAGATTTGAAAAATATTAGATCTAATTTGGATCTAAAAGAAAATTTTTGAAATATGCCTCTCAATCCAATCAGATCTGAATGAATCTGACCCCGGAAAATCATGATTTCCCCTTCAATTGGTATCAGAGCCAGGTTCTTATAAAATTTATTTAGATCTGATTTAATTTGATAAAATAGTGATGTCAGATATCACATAAAATGTGATTAGTTCTAAAATCAAAAAATTAGAAAATTAAAATTAATTAATCTAGATCTAATATGTATAAGATACATAACTAGACTAGGAATAGAATTATTTTATGTATAGTCTAGTATAATCATAATTTTTATTTGATTAAATATAAATTTTTGATCTATTTATTTATTATTTTTTGATTTTATAAATGTTATAATCAGATCTAAAAATAAAAAATAAATTAAAATTAATTTGTTCATATGAGATATGATAGTTGCATGTTTAGACTAGTTGTAGAATAGTTCTGCAAATAGGTCTAGATTAAATTTTATTTGATGAGATCAAATTTAAATTTAATTTTTTAGATGATTATGAGATAATTTAGATCTAAAAAATATGCATGCATGATACATGAGATGTATGCAAAACATATTTCAATTAGATCAATTTTTTTATATGAGATATATGCTTAGATCTAATTAGTTTTTGTAGATTAGTTGTATTTCTGATTAAGACGTTCCCCTTGGCCGTCCAGTCATAAGAACAATATAGGGCTTAAAGACCCTCTCCTTCCATTCAATAGGGTGTTCTTATGATATGTAGGGGTGCTGTGCATTCGTCTTTAATCAGAAATTGAAAACTTACTTTCTGTAAAACCCTAGATCCTAAAACCCTAGGATCTTATTTGCATGTTTTGTTTTTGAACCCTAAACTTAATTAAGAATTAAGATTATAAAATATATTAGGTCTAAAATTGAGAATTTTTATATCTAAGACATGTTCATAAAATTGGGTTCGGGCTTGGGTAGCTCAATTAGGTATAGTGGTTGATCAAACCAAATCAAGAGTTGGTTAGATGGGATCAACAATGCTTAAATTGACCAGCCTAATAGGATTAAGTCTGGGTCAAGATCGAGTCACATGAGTGATCAATCAAGCTAAGACCTAATTAGGCTCAGTGGTTAGAGTCTGGATTGTTGGCTAACTCGATTGGTTCTGACTCAACAATTTGGTGTCTAAGATAAGTTTGGCAGATACGACCGACTGATTTTTAATTGGGAGCTACTCGACTCGAATGGATTCTTATCGAGTTAATGGCATATTCCTTCCATCGAACTCACTTACCTGGCCATGTTTGTTGACTCAGTTTTGATCTGAGGTGGTCAATAATCTGAGCTAACCCATGCCACTAGGTTAGTCATAATGGTTATGACTATGTCAAGTCTAGTTTAATGAGACCTAAATCAAATCTTTCTAAGAAAAGATTAAGTCTAAGGTCTTCCACCATTATAGATGTGCGGGCTCTTCCCGTGGTTGATTATTCTCGGTTGATTACAGTGGCTCAGTTGCACCGAAAAGATGCAATTATGTCTATTAGGCATTAGATGCTACGGGCTGGAGGATGAATTGAGCTTAATATTCCAGATACAGTGAGAGACTCAATTAGGAATCCAATCTATGCAAATGGTAGGTCTGACTTAACTAAGGAGTGGATTAATATTTCAAACACGGTGAGATTTATGAATTAAAGATCAAGTTTGGGTGCATCATGATTAGAAAATCATTGAACAAGAGTTGTTCACTCATTGGCTAATCCATCACCAATAACTGTTAGGTGAGGTGATGAGTAAGTCGGTGGGACTGCACCACCGACTAGAAATCAGTAATTATGGAGATTTTTGCATCTCTACAAAGAGAGTGTAGAAATTTGAGAAAATAGTGGGAGCTAATTTATTTAAAAATAAAATCTCTAAATAAATTGGTTAAGTCTTAATTACAATATCTAACTAGAAACTTTGACTCTCTATAAAAAAATGTCTGCATCCAATCCACTAGCACGAATCCTGGACACTCATAGATTGATCGGACCAAATTACAAGGATTGGCTTCAGAATTTCAAAATCATTTTGGGTTTCAAGAAGTTAGCTCATGTATTGGACCAGGATCCTCCCACCTTACCAGCTCGTCCATCCGCTGAATAGAGAGCATCTTTGAAAAAGTGGACTGACGATGATAACAAGGCCAGATACTACATGTTGGGCTCGATGTCTGATGAACTTCAATGCCAACATGAAGATATTAGGACTGCTCGCCAAATATTGGCTCAACTACAGGAGATGTTTGGTGAACAGAGTCGCATAGCCAAGTATCAAGTCACTAAACGACTGTTCAAGACTAAGATGCGTGATGGGCAGTCAGTCCAAGATCATTGTCTAATGATGATCAAGGACATGGAAGAGCTTGAGAAGCTCGGAGTGAGGTTGGACTTGGATCTACAGAATGATATAATTCTGTAATCCTTGACTGATGCGTATGGGCAATTCATCATGAACTACCATATGCATAAACTTCAAAACTCTTTGGTCGAACTTATGAACATGCTGGTTACTGCTGAGCTTTCCATGAAAGGTTCTAAAGGCTCAGTACTTGCTATGAAACGGACTTCTTCCAAAAGAAAGTCTTTTGGAAAGAAGAAGAAGTCTATGAAAAAGCAGAAGATGGAAGGAGAAAAGAAGAAGAAGTCTATGAAAAAGCAGAAGGTGGAAGGAGAAAAGAAGAAAAAGACAGAGCTGAAGAAGAAGGCCGCTGATAAAGAAAAGTATTTCCATTACAACAATGATGGCCACTAGAAAGTGAAACTGCCCTACTTACCTTGGCCATCCCTAAAGAAGAAGAAGGAGCATAGATTTGTTCTAGGAGGTATGCTTGTTATTGAATCTAATCTTATGATTTCTTCTGCATCTAGTTAGGGTGCTTGACTCTGGTTCTAGTGCTCACCTATTGCACACTTCTATGCAGAATCTTGAGCATAGTAGGAGGATTGAGGGATGGTGAGATGATCCTGCATGCATCAGAAAATGGAGCAAGAGATTGCTGTCGTATGGCCATAGGGAATCATACCCTCTTTGACTACCATTTGATCTTAGACTTTAGTACTTAAAAGACTTGTTATTATGTTCCTACAGCAAGTAGGAATTTGATTTCTATTTCTTGCCCTAGCATTAAGAAGGCTATGTAATTAGTTTTCCTTAAGGACCATTATAACATTCTTTTATGAAAGAAATAAAATTGCAAGTAGGTTTTCTTATTAACGGTCTCTATCAGTTACATGTTGATGTATCTATTTTTAATATTCGAGCAAAATGTGAATGCCATAAAATCAAAATGAATATAGAGATAGTCCAAATGATAGGTATCTATGGCACCTAAGGCTAGGTCATATAGCAGAAGATAGGATTAACAAATTAGGAGAAAATCATTGGACTTATTGAAGTTCGTTGACTTCTGAGTCATATCCAATTTGTGAATCATGTCTTCATATGATAAAATGACTAAGCTCCCTTTTGTAGGACATGGGGAAAGAAAGGCCATGGAATCTTCTTGCCCTAGTACATACTTGATGTGTGCAGGCCCATTTGATGTGTCCAGGCTAGAGGCAATTTCGTCTACTTCATAATCTTTATCGATGATTTATCTAGGTATGGGTATGTGTATCTTATGAGACACAAGTCTAAAGCCTTAGAAAAGTTCAAAGAATTTAGACATGAAGTAGAAAAGCAAACTAAAAAACCCATTAAAGTTCTTCGATCAAATCGAGGAGGTGAATACCTTAGTCGAAAATTTTTGGACTATCTCGAGAAAAATGACATAGTCTCTTAATGGACTCTACCTGGAATACCTCAACTCAATGGAATTTTAGAATGGAGGAACCGGACCCCATTAGATATGATCCAATCCATGATGAGCTGCATCGTCCATCCTGATTTTCTTTGGGGATACTGTTTGTTAACTGCAATATACTTACTGAATAGGGTTCCTTCTAAAATGGTTCCTACCATACCGTATGAGATATGGCATGGTAAGAAACCAAGTCTGAGTCATCTCAGAAATTTGGGATTGTTCCGGCTCATGTCAAAAGACAACAAGCGGATAAGTTAGACTATAGGCCTTTTAGAGCTCGATTCATAGGATATCCTAAAGAGTCATTAGGATATTATTTCTACATTTCAGAAGACCATAATGTGATTGTGAGTCGGCATGCCATCTTTCTTGAAAAATAGGTTATTCAAGATGCTGGCATTGAAAAATAGATCAAGCTCGAGGAGAAAATCTTCTAGGAGCATCGAGCTAAGGACCCTATGGAATCAAATTAGGTTGAGCCAATACAATCACTACCTCCTCCATCTCGTAGATCGAAAAGAATTTTTTGTCCCTCTGAGAGGTACTTAGGTACTATTTCAGAGAAAGTAGAGAAAATATTTCTCGTAGGTAATGGGGTTCATGATGATGATCCCAAAACATATGATGAGGTGATATCAGATATCGACTTCGAGAAATGGTTAGAGGCAATGAAGTCAGAAATTGACTCAATGCACTAAAACCAAGTCTGAACCTTGGTAGATTCACCTGAAGGTATAGTACCTATTGGGTATAAATAGATCTTCAAGAGAAAGATTGGTGCAGATGAAAATGTGGAGACATTCAAAGCTAGATTAGTGGCAAAAGGGTATAGTCAGCGCGAAGGCATTGACTATCAAGATACCTTTTTGCCAGTAGCCATGCTAAAATCCATCCGCACATTGCTTGCTGTTGTAGCCTATTTCGATTATGAAATATGACAAATGGATGTGAAAACAGCATTCTTAAATGGATACCTTGAGAAAGATATCTATATGGAACAACCGCTAGATTTCATATCTAGTGATGCTGATCATAAATTATGCAAGTCACAAAGGTCCATATATGGACTTAAGCAAGCATCTCAAATTTGGAATACTCATTTTAACGATGTGATCAAATTATTTGGTTTCATCAAGAACAAGGAGGAACCATGTATTTTTAAAAAGGTCAGTGGGAGCGCTATTATCTTTCTCGTACTGTACGTGGATCATATCCTCTTTATTGGAAATGATATTTCCATGTTGACCACAGTTAAAATGTGGTTATCTAAATAATTCTCCATGAAAGACCTAGGAGAAGCATCCTTCATTCTAGAAATTAAGGTCTATAGAGATAGACCGAATAGGATGCTAGGTCTTTCATAGAAAATGTACATAGAGGAAGTGCTAAAGAGGTTTAGCATGGAAAACTTCAAGAGGAGATTGGTACCCTTCAGACATGGCATTCATCTCTTCAAGAAAATGTGTCCCAACACACCTAAGGAGATTGAATGCATGAGCAAGATCTCTTATGTTTTAGCAATAGGGAGCCTCATGTATGCCATGTTATGTACATGACCTGATATAGCCCATGCTGTGAGTGTCATGAGTAGATATCAGTCGAATCCAGGTAAAGAATACTGGACTTCTGTGAAATGTATCCTTAAGTACTTGAGAAGAACTAAGGATATGTTGTTGATTTTTGGTAATGGAGAACTCCAAGTCTAGGGGTATATAGATCTAAATTTTATATCCGATATAGATGATCGAAAGTCAACATCTAGGAGTCTATTTGTGTATAATGGTGGTGCTATCAGTTGAAAGAGTTCCAAGTAGATAGTGATAGCAGATTCCACCATGAAAGCATAGTACATCACTACGTCAGAAGCTGCAAAGGAATCATTCTAGTATAAGAAATTCACCACAGAGATTGGAGTGATGCCATCGGATGTCATTTCTCTATACTGCAACAACAATGGCACCATAGCCCTTGCTAAGAAGCCGAGGTCTTACTAGAAATCCAAGCATATTGAGCGGCGATACCACCTCATCCGCGATTATCTTGAGAAAGGTTATGTCGAGGTCAAGAGAGTCGACTCTACAGATAATATGACAAACCTACTTATAAAGCCATTGGGTTAGCAAAAGATTAAAGCCCACCTTGAGAAGATGAGACTTAGATTTGTAGCCAATTGACTTTTGGTCAAGTGAGAGTTTGTTAGATATGTGTGCCCTGAAAGCCAGATTGGCTGACACTTGTAATACACTTCTAAGGGCAAAATTATAATTTTGACTATAAATAAAAAAATGGATTATTTTCTATCATAGTGTGTATTTGAAAGTGTCTGTGATACATCCCTTGAGTAATGGTAATGATAATTCATATTTTCAAGAGTTGAAAACTTAAGATATGAATTTTCATTATTAACTAATAAAATGCTCTCGACCTTAGGATCATCATGAGGATGGTGATTAATTTGAAAGGTTGGTGTACGATCGCTTTTTTAGGATAGATGAGTCTTGAGTCTACAGTATAGAGACACCGGAGTGAGAGTATAGATACTCGTTAGAGAACGAGGGCACTGAGCGTGACCATCTCGAGTAGTCATAAGAAAGTCTATCTTCTTGTCGATGACTAGCTCAAAGCTATAGTGGTGTGTCTAGTTCTTTGACCTAAGATGCATCGATAATTCACCTTGAGGGTGTTATAGTTTGACTACACCATAACTCGATCTCCTAGCCATTCGAAATCTTGAGACGTATGTTGGCTATAGCATGTTCATTGTAAAAATTGGATTGCATCAATAGAAAATCTATCTACCTCGATTGATGAGGGGCATCCCTATGATGATCATGAGAATCAAGTCCATAAGCCCATGGCCATGGCAGAGTGAAATAATAGAAAGTATTTCTATTAGGGTTTTCACATTGGACTTGAATTGAATGATTAATTCATATGATGGATATTAGGGTTTGATGAGATCACCTTAACCCTAATCCAGTCAGGGCTCAAGATAGACGAATCTAATCACATGGTAACTACACCGAGAGGTTTGCTTTCAGTTCTAATGGATTGTCACTATATGCTGCTAGGTATCACTGGTGGATTTTGGGAGCAATTAGAATGATTTGGATGATCGATCATACTAGTTGTCTGAATCAGAAAAGTTTTAATCCATCGGAAGGTATTTCGATGATGTCAATGATAGAGATCATGACATATCCCATTACCATATAGAACTGAACTTAACTGGATCATACAAACAAGGGTTTGGATCTGGATGTCATCAATTGGACTAACCCAGTTCAATTGATTTGAATTAAGATTCAATTAGGTTCAAGGAAATCATGCTAGCACACGATTGAACCTAACATTCTCCTTTTTCTATCATTAAAAGTTATCTCGATTGAGCCAAATGTATTTGTGCTCACTCAGATACCTTTATCTGATCTGACTGGAGCTTGTCCAGGTCAGAAAAGGATTGTCATAATTTACGAGATAAATTTAAGACAACACCTGCTATTTTTCATCACCTACCAATTCTTGTCCTTTGACTTTGGTCAAATGTTGACCTTTGACCCTTAAACATCTGCCCATGTGTCAAGCACTTATTGGAGAGCAGATAGGAGCTTGTCCCCTCCCTAAAAATTGGAAAGGAGGGGGTGCATGCCTAGGATGGTGTGCATCCATGGATAGGGATGCCTCGAGTCCCATACGGATGGGACTCTAAGTTGCTTCTTGGATTCAAACTAGGTGACCCTCACCTATAGACTTTGATTAGTCTTAGGCGCCACCTTAAGATGAATCTGTGGGTTTCTCATCTAATTAGATCAGATGATGTCATCCAACCAATCAGATTTAGATCTGATTAAATGAAGCAACGTGATTGGCCGAGGTGATGTGGCACTGCATGGTGCAGTAGGGTCTATATAAAGACCTGCCTGCGCCCAACTTTCAAGTGACTTCTCTCTTAGCCACACCCCAAGGCTGTCCTTCTTTTTTCTCCATGCCACCTTTAGGCCATCTCTCTCCTCTCCACACCCAAGGATAGTTGGGCTTTAGATTAGTGCAATTTAGGCAAGAAAAGGCTGACGAGAAAGGAAGAAGGCAGCACTTGAAGGAAAATCCTGATTTTCCGGACCAAGTTTGTTCAGATTTGATCGAATCAGGAGATATATTTTAAAAAAAAAAATTTTTGATCTGAATTAGATCTAGAATATTTTAGATCTAATCTTTATTATTCTAATAATTAAAATAAAATATAGATAAATTAAATCAAATTTAATTTATCTTGATGTAGGATAATCCTATTACCCGTTGATGATCCTATAAGCAGCGGAAGGTTCTGGATCTAGCCACGCAAGTGCCTGGCCTCTACTGGTATCCACTCAGGCTGGATCTAGAGATCCTCTTCTTCTCTATCACATCTCTAAAAATTAGATCTGATCTGATTTGGAGGATCTTCAAAATGGCTTTCGAAGATCAGCAGTTGTCCTTTGCAGCAGCGCAGCCTTCTAGCTTTTTGTCACCTTTCTCTCTCCTAGATTGCACCAACATAGATCCCAAACTACTTTGGGCATGGAGAGGAGAGGGAGAAGATGGACTTGGCATGGAGGAGGAGGAGAGAGGCAGCCTTGGGGCATAAGAATTTTACATGTGTTTTTGAGTTGGGCTTAGGGTCTTATTTATAGACTATGCGTGATCCAACTCCTCTTCTTCCCAACCAATCACAACCCTTTATGAAATTAGATCTAAATCTGATTGATGAGAATAGAGTCCCTTGGATTCATCCTTAGATGGCGCCTAAGACCAATCAAAGTTGATTCTTACGAGGAGTCTAATCAGAATCCAAAAAGGAGATGGAGTTCCTGTCCAACAGGGACTCCTAGGGCGTGCACCCTCATCCTTACCAGGTTCTGGCAAGGGGACAAGCCCCCACCAGCTCTCCAATAGGTGCATGACACGTGGACAGAAGTCAAAGTATCAATGATCAATATTTGACCAATCAAAGTCAACTTTTGACCAAAGTCAAAGGACGAGAAATGGCGGGTGACCAAAAATGGCAGACATTGTCTTACAAAATAAGACAACCCTTTTCTGATCTGGACAAGCTCTAGTCAGACCAAGTGAAGGCTTCTAATCGAGCACAAACTCCTTTGGCTCAGTCAGAACAACTATTTATGATAGTAAAAGAAGAATATTAGGTTCAATCGAGTGCTAGCATGATTTTCTTGAACCTAATTGAATCTCATTCAGATCAATTGAACTGGATCAGTTCAATTGATGATCATCAGATTCAAATCCTTGTTTGTGTGATCTAGTTAGGTTCAGTTCTGTATGGTAATGGGATATGTCATGATCTCTATCATCGACATCATCGAAACTCCTTTCGATGGATCAGAACTCTTCTGATTCGAACAGCTAGAATGATCGATCATCTAAATCATTCTAATTGCTCCCAAAATCCACCAATGACACCTAGCAGTATATGGTGGCAACCCATCAGAGCTGAATGCGAATCTCTTGGTGCAGCTACCTGTGTGATTAAGTTCTTCTATCTTGAGCTTCGATCAGATTAGGGTTAAGGTGAACTCGTCAAACCCTAGTTTCTATCATATGATGTAATCATTCGATTCAAGTCCGATGTGAAAACCTAAATAGAAACTCTTTCTATTATTTCACTCTGCCATGGCCATGGGCTTCTGGACTTGATTCTCATGATCATCATAGGGCTGCTCCTCTACCACCGAGGTAGATAGATTCCATCTTGATGCAATCCAGTTCCTACAATGAACATGCTATAGCCAACATACACCTCAGGATTTCGAATGGCTAGGAGATCGAGTTATGGTGTAGTCAAACTATAACACCCTCAAGGTGAACTGCC
Organism: Cocos nucifera; assembly: GCA_006176705.1. Classification (NCBI taxonomy): domain Eukaryota; kingdom Viridiplantae; phylum Streptophyta; class Magnoliopsida; order Arecales; family Arecaceae; genus Cocos; species Cocos nucifera. Next base: position 119,162 of record QRFJ01002669.1, read on the forward strand.
GATGCACCTCAGGTCAAAGAACCAGACACACCACTGCAGCATCGAGTCAGTCATTGACGAGAAGGTAGACTTCCTAATGACTACTCGAGGTGGTCACGCTCAGTGCCCTCATTCTCTAATGAGTACCTATACTCTCGCTCCGGTGTCTCCACACCGTAGACTCAAGACTCATCTACTAAAGAGAAGCGATTGTACACCAACCTTTCCAGATCAATCACCATCCTCATGATGATCCTATGGTCGGGAAGCATTTTATGAGTTAATAATGATTATTCATGTCTTAAATTTTCAACTCTTGAAAATATGAATTATCATTACCATTAACTCAAAGGATGTATCACAGACACTAAATACACATATGTGATAGAAAATAACCCATTTTATTGATTATAGTCAAAATTATAATTTTGCCCCTAGAAGTGTATTACAAGTGTCAGCCAATTCTGGCTTCTAGGGCACATATATCTAACAATCTCCCACTTGTTCCTAAAGCCAATTGGCTACAAGTCTAAGTCCCATCTTCTCAAGGTGGGCTTCGATCTTCTGCTGGCCCAACGGCTTTGTAAGTGGATCTGCCACATTATCTGCGGAGTTGACTCTCTTGACCTCGACGTAACCCTTCTCGAGGTAATCGCGGATGAGGTGGTATCGCCGCTCAATGTGCTTGGATTTCTGGTGAGACCTCGGCTCCTTAGCAAGGGCTATGGCGCCATTGTTGTCGCAGTATAGAGGAATGGCATCTGATGGCATTACTCCAATTTCTGCAGCAAACTTCTTGTACCAGAATGCTTCCTTCGCAGCCTCTGATGCAGCGATATATTCTGCTTCCATGGTGGAATCTGCTATCATGATTTGCTTGGAACTCTTCCAGCTGACAGCACCACCATTGCACACAAACAGACTCCCAGATGTCGACTTTCGATCATCTATATCGGACATGAAATCCGAGTCTGTGTATCCCTGGACTTGGAGTTCTCCATTACCAAAGACCAACATCATATCCTTAGTTCTTCTTAAGTACTTAAGGATACATTTCACAGAAGTCTAGTGTTCTTCATCTGGATTTGACTGATATCTGCTTGTGACACTCACAGCATGGGCTATATCAGGTCGTGTACATAGCATGGCATACATGAGGCTCCCTATTGCAGAAGCATAAGGGATCTTGCTCATGCGTTCTATTTCCTCAGGTGTGCTAGGGCACATCTTCTTGGAAAGATGAATACCATGTCTGAAGGGTATTAATCCTCTTTTAGAGTTTTCCATACTAAACCTCTTTAGTACTTCCTCTATGTACATCTTCTATGAAAGTCCTAGCATCCTATTCGGTCTATCCCTATAGACCTTAATTCCTAGAATAAAGGATGCTTCACCTAGGTCTTTCATGGAGAATTCCTTGGACAACCATATTTTGACTGTCGTCAACATGGGAATATCATTCCCAATAAGGAGGATGTCATCCACGTACAATACGAGGAAGACAACAGCGCTCCCACTGACCTTTTTGAAGACACACGATTTCTCTTCATTTTTGATGAAACCAAACTTTTTGATCACATCATTGAAACGAGTGTTCCAGCTCCGAGATGCTTGCTTAAGTCCATATATGGACCTTTGCAGCTTGCAAACCTTGTGATCAGTATCACTGGATGTGAAACCTAGCGGCTGTTCCATTATAGATATCTTCCTCAAGATATCCATTTAAGAATGCCGTTTTCACGTCCATTTGCCATATTTCATAATCGAAATAGGCTACAACAGCAAGCAATGTGCGGATGGATTTTAGCATAGCCACTGGGGAAAAGGTATCCTGATAGTCAATGCCTTCATGTTGACTATAACCTTTTGCCACTAGTCTAGCCTTGAATGTCTCCACATTCCCATCTGCACCAATCTTTCTCTTGAAGATCCATTTACACCCAATAGGTACTATACCTTCTGGTGGATCTACCAAGGTCCAGACTTGGTTTGAGTGCATCGAGTCAATTTCTGACTGCATTGCCTCTAGCCATTTCTCGGAGTCGATATCTGATATCGCCTCGTTGTAGATTTTGGGATCATCACCATGAGCACCATTACCTATGAGAAATATTTTCTCTACTTCCTCTGAAATAATACCTAAGTATCTTTCAGGGGACGGAAAACTCTTTCCGATCTACGAGGTGGAGGAGGTAGTGTTCTTATTGGCTCAACCTGATTTGGTTCCAATTGGTCCTTAGCTCGTTGTACTTGTGAGACTTTCTCATCAAGCTTAATCTGCTTTCCAATGCCGCTATCTTGAATAAACTATTTTTCAAGAAAGATGGCATGTCGACTCACAATCACATTGTGGTCTTCTGGAATGTAGAAATAGTATCCTAATGACTCTTTAGGATATCCTATGAATCGAGCTCTAAAGGACCTAAACTCTAACTTGTCCGCTTGTTGTCTTTTGACATGAGCCGGACAACCCCAAATTCTGAGATGACTCAGACTTGGTTTCTTACCGTGCCATATCTCATACGGTGTGGTAGGAACGATTTTAGAGGGAACCCTACTCAGTAGATAAATTGAAGTTAACAATGAGTGTCCCCAAAGAAAATAAGGGAGGTCTGTGAAGCTCATCATGGATCGAACCATATCCAATAGAGTCCGATTTCTCCGTTCTGAAATCCCGTTGAGTTGAGGTGTTCCTGGTGGAGTCCATTGAGAGACTATGCCATTTTTCTTAAGATAGTCTAGGAATTAGGCTAAGGTATTCACCTCCTCGATTTGATCGAAGAATCTTAATGGGTTTTTTAGTTTATTTTTCTATTCATGTCTGAATTCTTTGAACTTTTCAAAAGCTTCAGACTTATGTCTCATAAGATACACATACCCATACCTAGACAGATCATCGGTAAAGATAATGAAGTAGACAAAATTGCCTCTAGCCGGCACATCAAATGGGCCGCACACATCAGTATGTACTAGGGCAAGGAGATCTGTGGCCCTTTCCCATGTCCTACAAAAGGGAGTTTAGTCATTTTGCCTTGAAGACAAGATTCACAATTTGGATATGACTCAGAAGTCAATGGACTCAATAGCTCATTTTTCTCCAATTTGTTGATCCTATCTTCTGCTATATGACCTAATCTCAAGGTGCCATAGATATCTATCATTTGGACTATCCCTAGGTCATTTGCATTCACGTTTTGCTCGATAGTTAGAATAGGTACATCAATATGTAGCTGATAAAGACCATTAATAAGGAAACCATTTGCAATTTTATTTCTTTCATAAAGAATGTTACAATGGTCCTTAAAGAAGGTAATCACATAACCTTCTAGTGCTAAGCATGAAATAGAAATCAAATTCCTGCTAGCTGCAGGCACATAATAACAGTCTTTCAAAACTAAGTCTAAACCAGATGGTAATCGAAGAGGGTATGTTCCCACGGCTACTGCAGCAACTCTTGCTCCATTACCGATGCGTAGGATCATGTCTCCATCCCTCAGCCTCCTGCTATCCTCAAGACCCTGCATGGAAGTGCATAGATGAGCACTAGAACCAGAGTCAAGCACCCAACTGGATGCAGAAGAAATCGTAAGGTTAGACTCAATAACGAGCATACCTCCAGAAGGACCTTCCTTCTTGTTCTTTAGGGTGGCCAGGTAAGTAGGGCAGTTTCGCTTTCATGGCGTCACTGTTGCAATGGAAATACTTCCTTTGATCGCCTTCTTCTTCGGCTCTGCCTTCTTCTTCTTCTTTCGTTTTTTTCCAGACTCTTTTTCTTTCCATAAGACTTCTTGGAAGAAGTCGTTCCATAGCAAAACTAGCCTTTAGACCTTTTAGAAAGCCAGCGCTGGACACATGTTCATTAATCGCCAAGGAATTTTGAAGTTTGCATGTGGTAATTCATGATGAATTGCCCATATGCATCAGTCAAGATTGCAAATAACTCATTCTAGACAAGTCTAACTTACCGATCTCTCAGCTCTCCAGTCCTTGATATCATCAGACAGATTTGGATGACTCCATCACATCTTCTTAAAAATCATTTTGACTTGAACTTGGCTTACACTCTGTTCACCAACATCTCTTAGGTGAGCCAACATTTGTGGCAGTCCGATACTTCATGTTGGTGTGGAGCTCATCAGACACGCCCAAATGAATATCTGGCTTATTATCTTGTCTATCCATTTTTCCAGAGACGCTCTCTGTTCAATGGATGGCTGGTAAGGTGGGAGGGTCTGGTCCAATCATGGTTAACTTCTCAAAACCAAAAATTTGTAGTTCTGAGCCAATCTTTATAATGGGTCCGTCGCTATGTGTGTCCAGATACGTGCTAAATGGGGTTGATCAGACATTTTCCTGTAGAAAAGATTTTAGTTTATTATATTTTGACTTGACCATTTGTTTAGGATTTTATTTTTAAATAAATTAGCTCCACTATTTTTTCGGATCCTACACTCCCTTGTAAGAGATGCAAAAATCTCATAATTAATATTTCTAGTGGGTTGTGCGTCTCACAACTGACTCATCACCTCACCTAACGTTATTGATGGATTAGCCAATGAGTGAATAACTCTTGTTCAATGATTCTAAATCATGGTGACCCAAACTTGGTCTCTATTTTGAATCTCATGTATCTAGAATATTGATCCACTCTTAGTTAATGACCACCATTTGCAGAGACTAGGTTCAATTGAGTCTCTCACGTATCGAAATTGACCTAACTCATCTCAGCCCATAGCATCCCAATGCCTAATAGACATGGTTGCATCTTTCCGATCAATGAAGCCACTTATCCAGCTGAGAACAATCAACCCGGAAGGCCCACGTCTACAATGTGAAGACCTCAACTTAATCTTTCTTAGGAGAATTGATTCAGTCTCATTAACTAGACTTTCATAGTCATAACAATTATGACTAACTTGGCATGGGTAGCTCGATTATTGACCACTCGATCAGAACTGAGTCAAAATATGGCTAAGAGACCGTGAAGATCCATAACTCATCAAAACGCATTCAGGCGAGTAGCTTCCAATTAAAGCAGTCGGTCGTCTATGCCACTTATTAGCACCAATTATGAGTCAGAAACTAATTAGTTGCTAAATCCAGACTCTAACCTGAGCCTAATTAGGTCTTGTTGATCGTGACTCGATCTTGATCAGACTTAATCCTATTAGGCTGGTCAATTTAAGCATTTTGATCCCATCTAACCACTCTTGATTCGGTTTGATCAACCTTAGACCTAATTGACTACCAAGCCCGAACCAGTATATGAAATATCTTAGATCTAAATTCTCATTTTAGACCAATTAATATTCATAATCTTAATTCTTAATTAAGTAGGTTCATAATCACAAGAGGTTTCGCATTCGCTCTGTTATGGGTTGCCACATATACTGCTAGGTGTGTTGGTGGATTAATTGGAGTAATTAGAATGATTTAAATGAGATCACATTCTAGCTATTCGTAATCAAGAAGAGTTTGATCCATCAAAAGTTTCGATGAATTCCGATGATAGAGATCATGGACCTATCTCATATGCAATAATAGAAGCCTGAAACCTAACAGAGTCATCACAAATAAGGTTTGATCTGGTTTATCATCAAATTGAACGATCCATGTCAATTGATCTGAATGAGATTCCAATTAGGTCAAAAAAATCCGTGCTACGCACTCGAATTGAACCAACCGTTCTTCTTTTTACTATCTAAATAGTTTCTAGACTAGCGCAAAGGAGTTATGCTCGATCAGAGGCCTTCACTTGGTCTGACTAGAAGCCTGTCCAGGTTCAGAAAAAGGTTGTCTTATTTTGGTAAGACAATGCGAACCTTTTGGTCACCTTCCATTTCTGATCTTTGACTTTGGTGCAAAAGTTGACTTTGACTGGTCAAAATTGGACCATTGATACCTGACTTCTATCTAGTGTACAGCACCTATTGAAGAGCTTGTGGGGGCTTTCCCCTGCCTAGCGTAGAACGCTAGCAAGGAGGGCGGCCGCCAATCCAGGAGTTGCGCCAATTAGTTCCTAGGAGCTAGATTGGAGACTCCATATCTCCCTTTTATAGATCCGATTAGACCCTCCTAAGAACCACTTTAAGTCTAGGCCCAATCTAAGGAAGAATCCAAGGGACTCTATTTCACCAATCAATTTAATCTGAATTTCAGCAAAGGGATGGTGAATTGGTTGGGAAGAAGAGGAGTTGGATCACTGCATATCTATTAAATAAGACCCTGCGCCCAACCTCAAAAAAAGTAACAAATATCCCAACACACCAAGGCTGCCTCTCTCCTCCTCCTCATTGCAAGGTCTATCTTCTCCCTCTCTTCCTCTCCATGCACCAAGTTAGTTTGGTATTAAGTTGGTGCAATCTAGAGTGAAGAGAAAGGGACAGAAAGCTAGAAGGCTGCGCTGCTGCAAATGACAATGCTATCTTCGAAAGCCATTAATTTGAAGATCCTCCAAATCAGATTCTAGAATTTAATTTTTGAAGACGATGTGATAGAAAGAAGAGATTCTTCAGATTCTAGTCCAAATGTAATACGAAGACAGGCATAGGCCTTGCCGTGGCTAGATCATAACCTTCCGCTGCTTACAGGATCATCAACGAGGTAATAGGATTACCCTCAGTAATTAAATCATAATTAATCTATTATATAAAAAATAATTGATCAAATTTATTTAATTAGAAAAAATTTTAAATCTTGATCATAGATTAGAATGTCGGATCATTTCACAGATAACAAGGTTCATTTAGATCTTTTAATTTTTAAAATAAGATTTAGAATTACGATGTACAGATAAATTAGAAAAATTAAAATTAAATGATTTTGGATCTAAGATTAGAAAATATGCATGACTAGTTCTAAATATAGAGTAGTTCTATAGAATAGTCTTACATGTTTATCAATTTAATTTGATTAAATCATATTTTAGATCTATTTATTTACTATTTATTTATATTATAATATATAATAATATCTAAAAAAATAGTAAATAAAATTATTTAATTTAACATCATATGAGATATGATTGATGCATGTCTAGATAGTTGTAGAATAGTTCTACATAGTTTGTCTAGATTAGAGTATTTTGATTAAGATAAATTAATCTATTTTTTTAGATTATTATGAGATAATTTAGATGCTAAAAATAATGCATGATTCAGATTAACATGCGATATATGCAAAATATGCCATGATTAGATAAATCCCCTTTAATTTGTAATGAAGATATATGATTTCGATCTAAATATTTTTAGTATTCATGTTTTTAATTAAGGCACATTTCTCGTAGGCCGTCCACGTATCATAAGAATTAGAAGAAAGGGTATTTAAAGTCCCTCTCCCCCATTTGATGGGTGTTCTTTATGACGTGTGTAGAGGAGTGCTGAGCGTTCGTCCTTAATTCAAAAACCAAAATTACTTTCTGCAAAAACCCTAGATCCTAAAAACCTAGAGATTTTATTGTGCATTATTTTAT
>QRFJ01002670.1:0-30405 GCA_006176705.1 Cocos nucifera
CTAGAGATAAATCTCTCCCAAGCTTCTACACCAATAAGAGATAAGATCTCCTTCAACCTCGACTAGAGATAAGATCTCTCCAAGCTTCTACACCAATAAGAGATAAGATCTCCTTCCCTCGGCTAGTGATAAATCTCTAGAGCTTCAAAGTCTACGTCAACAGAAGATAAGATCTCCTTTAACCTCGGGCTAGAGATAAGATCTCTTCCGACTCAAAAGTCTATTCAATAAGAGATAAGATCTCTTTCAACCTCGGCTAGAGAATGATCTCTCCCGAGCTTCTACACCAATAGGAGATAAGATCTCCTTTAATCTGCTTGAGATAAGATCTCTCTCAAGCTTCAAAGTCTATGTCAATAAGAGATAAGATCTCCTTCAACCTCGGTTTAGAGATAAGATCTCTCCAAGCCTCTACACAACAAGAGAGATCTCCTTCAACCTTGATGGAGATAAGATCTCTCATAAGCTTCAAACCGAACATCAAATAAATGAAAGATCTCCCTAGACCTCGGCTGGAGACAAGATCTCCCAAGCCTTACTTGAACTTCAACCTCGACTGGAAAAGATCTCTTCGAGCTTCAACTTCGACGTCAACCCAACTGGAGACAAGATCTCCCCCAAGCCTCAAACTTCAACCTCGGCTGGAGACGAGATCTGCCCCAAGCCTCAACTTCAACTTCAACCTTGGCTGGAGACGAGATCTATTCCCGAGCCTCAACTTCAACTTCAATCTCGATTGGAGATGAGATCTCTCCCAAGCTTCAACTTCAACGTCAACCCTGACTGGAGATAAGATCTCTTCTGTGCCTCAACTTCAACTTCAACCTCGGCTGGAGATGAGATCTCCCCTGAGCCTCAACTTTAACTTCAACCTCGATTGGAGATGAGATCTTCCCCGAGCCTCAACTTCAACTTCAACCTCGGTTAGGGACAAGACCTCCACCGAACTTCAACCTCAACTGGTGCAAATCCCAAAAATGAACTTCGATAGTCACCCTTTTTGTACTCCCTTTCTTCGAATTTCGAACTCGAGAGTTGGGGGACTATTGTTGGGGATAAATCCTGCTCCCACCGAAGTCTAGTCTAATGCTTAGTCTAATGCAATCAGTAATCACGAAAGAGCTTCAATCCAAAATTCTCTCTCCCCCCAGCAGTCGTACTCTTTTTCGATCTCTCCTTCAGTCAAGTTTCTGTAGGAGTCGAGCTCCTCCCAAGCACCTCCTTCAGTTAGACTCCTATGGGAGCCAAACTTCTCCCGCACTTCTCCTTCAGTTGGACTCCTACAAGAGCCAAACTTCCTCCGAACTTCTCCTTTAGTCGGACTCCTATGGAAGCCAAACTCTCTCCACACTTCTCCTTCAGTCAAACTTCTATGGGAGTCAAACTCTCTTTATACTCCTCCTTCAGTCGAACTCCTACAGGAGCCGAACTCCTTTCGAACTTCTTCTTCGGTGGAACTCCTCCAAGAGTCGAACTTCTTTCGAATCTCTCCTTCAGCTAGCATTCCTCCCAGATGATTCTCTCTAGCCGTATTTCCTTTGGGAGTCTAAACTCCTCTAAAATTGATATATGTCGGAGTTCTTTACCAATCAATACCTGCATCCTCCAAACTATGGCTATTAAATCTCGATGAATGGTTGTCATCAGTCTGCTACAGATGATGCTACAGGCAGTGCCCTCCTCCACGACAGACTCCACCAGGCCATTGAGTGGCCCGCTATTAGACGGTATGGCTATCACTATCAGCCTGACGACATCTTTTTCTCTGTATCGAACTCCACCAAGCCTCGAGCAGCCCGCTGTCAAACGGCTATAGCTGTCACCATCAATCAAGCTATGTCTATAAAAAGAAACCCTCTAGATACATTTTTTCTAAGCTTTGAGCTCTCTTCTCCTTTTCAAAATTTTGCTGAACTTTTGCTTGAGCACTTCATTTGTATTGGCCAAAAAAACTGACTTGATCGTCGGAGGATCCTGTTGGAGCCACCACCATCGACTTCGGATGGAACTTTATTTTGCAGGTCACCGACAGCGACCTTGTCCTCCTCCACTCCAGCTCGATCCAACGTCGATCAGATTCTACACCAATAATAAAAATACTTAAAAAATTATTTTATTTATTAATAAATTAATTATAGTTATAATATAGCTCAACCATTAATAGGTTGATGATTGACTTTGAAATACATTTTTCAACACCCACTTGTCCTAAAGCCACTCAGCATAGTATCTAATATCCATCTTTGACTTATGGTTGTCGAACTTCTTTACCGCTAGAGCTTTAGTGAAGGGGTTAGCTAGATTCTCCTTTTCATTGATCTTCCCTCAATCCACGATCTTCCAAATCAAGTGAAAGCAGTGCAGAATATGCTTTGTCCGCTGATGTGCTTTTGGTTCCTTCACCTGAGCAATGACACCAGTATTATCATAGTAGAGCAAGATCGGGCCATCAAGAGAGGGTGCTACTTTGAGCTTGGTGATGAATTTTCTCAACTATATAGCTTCCTTTATGGCATCTAATATTGCGATGTACTCTATTTCGTAAATAGAGTCTACCATAGTATGCTGCTTAGAACTCTTCCATTAGATCCATCATTCAGAGTAAAGATATATCTCGACATGCTTCTACTATCATCATGGTCAGATTGAATGCTCGAGTTTGTAAACTCTACAAGTTTTAGATTTGACTCATCATATACGAACCATTAGTCCTTAGTATTTCTTAAATACTTAAGAATGGCTTTAACCACTTTCCATTAGTTTACTCCAGGATCAGATTGGTATCCACTCACTACTCCTAATGAGTATGCCACATCTAATCTCGTACATGTTATGGGGTATATGATAGATCCCACTATCGAAGCATATGTGACTCTACTCATATGCTCTCTCTCTTCAGGAGTTATCAGACAATCCTTCTTAGAGAGAGAAATTTTATGGCCTATCAAGAGATAGCCCTTTTTGAAATTCTCCATGCTGAACCTTTTTAGCACAGTATCTATGTACATGAACTGGGATAACCCAAGTGTTCTCTTAGATCTATCCCTATAGATCTTCATCCCTAGGATGTAGGATGCTTCACTCAAGTCCTTCATGGAGAATTAAGATGACAATCAAACTTTTATTCTCTGCTGTATGGGAATGTCATTTATGATTAAGAGAATGTCATCCATGTACAAGATAAGGAATACCACTGCTGGACCATTTGTCTATTTGTAAATGCAGGATTCTTCTCCATTCTTAATGAAACCATACATTTTGATTATCTTATCAAAATACATATTCTAACTTCGAGATGCCTGCTTCAATCCATAAATGAATCTCTGAAGCTTGCACACCTTGGACTCATCTATGGATGTAAAACCCTCAAGTTGTATCATATGCACCTCTTCGATCAACTCTCTATTCAAGAAAGCTATTTTCACATCCATCTGCCAGATCTCATAATGCAGATGGGTAGCTATCGCAAGCATTATCTGAATAGATTTGAGCATTAACACAAGGGAGAACGTCTCGTCATAGTCAATACCATAATATTGATGATACGCCTTGGTAACCAGACAGACTTTATAGGTCTCCATCTTTTCGCCTGTGCCCCTCTTCCTTTTGAACACACACTTACACCTAATGGGTTTAATCTTTTTGGGTGGATCAACCAATGTCCACACATCATTAACCTTCACGGACTCCATTTTAGACTTCATGGCCTCGAGCCATTTCTTGAAACCAAGTCTCTGCATTGCATCCATATAGGTGATCAGATCCTCATCATTCTCATCAAGTTTGATGGGATCACCATCCTGGATCAAGAAATCATAGTATCCATTTGGCTGATGCAGTATTCTATCGGATCATCTTAATGGTGTAGGTACATTAGGCTCCATATTTGATCTAATCAAATCTGACTCAGGTTCAATTATTGGTGTCGATCTTTCTACCTGTTGAACTTCATCAAGTTCAGCCTTAGAGGCAATAGTTCCTTTACCAAGAAACTTCTTTTCTAAAAAGATTACCTTAAGGCTGACGAATACCTTTTGTTCATCAGCATGATAGAAATAGTAACCCTTACTTTCTTTGGGATATCCTATAAATACACACTGATTAGACTGGGGTCCAAGCTTATCTATATGCAAACATTTGATATAGGCCAGACAACCCCAAACCCATAGGTGAGAGAGTGTAGGCCTATGCCCAATCCATATCTCATATAGAGTCTTTGCAATAGATTTACTTGGTACATTGTTCAATATATAACATGCAGTCTCAAGAGCATAACCTCAAAATAAAATAGGCAGACTAGCAAACCCCATCATGGATCGAACCATTTCTATCAAGGTTTGATTTCTCCTTTTCAATACATCATTATGCTATGGTGTTTCTGGAGAAGTCTATTGTGAGAAAATCTCATTCTTTCCTAGATATGTCAGGAACTCACTAGATAGATAGTCATCTCCTCAATCCATTCAAAGAGTTTTAATACTCTTTTCAGTTTGTTTTTCTACTTTACTTCGAAATCTTTTGAACATTTCAAATGAATCCAACTTATGTTTCATCAGATAGTCATATCCGTACCTAGATAGATCATCCATGAAAATGATGAAATAGAAATATCCACCTCTAGCACTTGTACTCATACATCCATATACATCAGTATGTATTAGACTTAAGAGCTTAGTGGCTATTCCATCTTTTCCAGTATTTCATCTTTTTCAGCAAAAGATGACTTGGTCATTTTTTCAAGAAGATAGGACTCACAGGTTAGAAGTGATTTATAATTACTTACTTCAAGGATTCTCTCTTGGGTCAACCTATTTATCCTATTCTTATTAATGTGACCTAGCCTACAGTGCCATAGGTAGATATTAGAGACATTATCTAATTTAGGATAGTTTCTAGAAGTGTACATTACACTCACAGGCTATGATAAAATATAAAAATTAATTTTTTGTTATTCTTGCATTATTGTAACATTATTCATAATGATATCACAATAACCTCTTTTTATAGATAAATGATAATCATCTTTGGCCAAAAGATTAATAGAGATTATATTCATCAAAAAGGAAGGACAATAATGATATTTATTTAAAGAAATGAAATTAGTTTCGAGAATAAGTTAAACTATTTCAATAGCTAGAACTGAAATAGATCTTCCATCTCCAACATTCAGAAATTGCTCATTATTTTTAAATCTTCTACTAATTTGAAGTCCTTGCAACGTATTGCAAATATGGACTAGACTTCCAGTATCCAATACCCAAGTAGAAGTATCACAAATAGAGAAATTATAAGGTGTTATCATATAACATCCTTGATTAGCAACTACTTGCTCATTTCTCTTATTCCGCCTGTTGGGGTCATGGGAATCAAGATACTGAGGATAGTTTCTCTTCCAAAGCTCTTGCTTCTTATAGTGGAAGCACTCTACCTGATCTAGATTATTTTTGAACTTTATGTTTAATTTGAGCATAGTGGCCCTAGCATGAACCACTTCATGTTGCTGAATAATATTCAACTTTTGATACTTGTTATCAAAGTTAGGTCACATAAGTATATCACTATCTAACAATGAATGGAGCAACTATGGTTTGGATTTAATTACATAAAGGAGAACCAAAAGCCTAATTGGTAATTGATTCATTAAACCTAAAGATTTGGATTTTAATCAAAAGGTTCTCCAACTATTTTATTTGAACTAGTAGCCTCTACCTCCAATTCGAGGAATTATCCTAATTCCTTGGTGGGTACTAGAATCCACATAGACTGTACATAAGTTCAACTATGGTTAGTCAACCCATGTACCTCTAAAGATAGGTTCATAACTAATTATTTCTCCAAATAATTTCTAGTAACTTAATTTTGCCCTAGGTATCTTTTCAGTAGGCTAGGGCCTCTATTAAAAGTTTCGATTAGGTCCAACCGTTAACATGATCATACTTGGTCTATCTAACTAATGAATGATTAAGCCCAACTATGGTTGGTCAACCTAACCACCATTTAGAGAGATGCACCAAAAAATCATATTATGAATGATAATTTCATTAGCAGATAAGCACCAGGTCTATGGGCCTCCAATAATTATCCAACTAATGGATCCATTATCATCCACTTAATAGGAGGCTATGATCTAGTTATCACCATAATTATTTTATTTTAAGGATCTAATAATTTTAGAAGATTTAATTTAAGAAAGAGACAAGGTCGGATGAACCAGCTTGTCATGATCCTTCCACTGGCTTCACCAAGTCAGCTTAATAGAGACTATTAATAAGCTAGTCTTGGAGCACTTAAATCAGTCACACTGATTTACCTAGTTGACATAGGTTAGCTTGAATAGTAAAGTGATCCAACCAAAACATAATTTCACTAAGTGGCTAGGTAAGTTTGATTGGTGGGAGGGTCTGCCAAAGCTTGCCTTAGATACTATTAGAAATGGTCAGGTAAGCGGGCTGCCAGTTAAAGACCACCGGTCTGGTTTATCATAGACATCAACTGGTTTAATTAGTCTCGATTAGATCAACTTAATAGTTCATGCTAGACCGCATAGCCAAGAATCAAGTCCATCATGGGTCTTGTTAAAGATATGGACTTGACCAACTACAACTATTGTAATTGATTTAGAAAATCTTTGACCTAATCTAAGATAATAATTGATTAAATTTAGTCAATTCTCAAATTAAATCCATTCTTTAATCTAATCCTAGGTCTAACCCAATTGATGGATCTAATCCCCACTAATCCATTAACCTAATCTATTATGATTTATGTCTTAAGATCTTCAATTCACAACCCTAGATCCTAATCAAGCAACTTCTTAATTCTTAATTAAGTTTTGGGATAAAAATTGAGGTTTGGTTTTTGAAAATGATTTTCATGTTTGTAAAATATTTTTACAACTGTAGGTTAATATGCAAGGTTTCATGCTTGAATTTCAAAATATTTTTGAAATTAAATGTAGTGAAAGATGCAAATTAAATTATTTAATCTACAAAAGCATGTCCTACATCTAGGATCTATAATATGTCATAATGTATTCTTAAAACTAAAAATAAGTATTTTGGTATTGATTAAATCAATACCCTAGATCTAGAATAGTTCTAGATCTAAACCATAGATCGCATCTAGATGAGAGATGAGATCAAATCTCTTACCTTCGCATCGGTCGAGAACTCAACAGTTGATTTTTGTTATTGTCTTTAGAACTGCAAATGCATCCGACCTCTATAGAAAGTCCACATGAGGCTGTAACACAAATTGAAGGTTCGTTGAATAAAGATCCGCTCGAAGTGCTAACTTCTCGCGGATCCCTCCTGATGGTTAATCAAAAGATTATTCTTCTGATCTCTTGAACACTCCAAGAGATGAAGAATGAGAAAAGAAATAAGAGAGAAATCCAACCCTTGGATCTCTCATAAAATAGAAATTAAAAGCTAACTAAAATTATCCTAAGAGAAGACACATCTTCCCTTTCAGCATATCAACCTTTTGTTAGATATATGTGCCCTAGAAGCCAGAATTGGCTGACACTTGTAATACACTTCTAGGGGCAAAATTGTAATTTTGACTATAATTTATGAAATGGGTTATTTTCTATCACACCTGTGTATTTAGTGTCTGTGATACATCCTTTGAGTTAATGGTAATGATAATTCATATTTTCAAGAGTTGAAAATTTAAGACATGAATAATCATTATTAACTCATAAACAGCTCCCGACCATAGGATCATCACGAGGATGGTGATTGATCCGAAAGGTTGGTGTACGATCACTTCTCTTTAGTAGATGAGTCTTGAGTCTACGGTGTGGAGACACCAGAGCGAGAGTACAGGTACTCGTTAGAGAACGAGGGCACTGAGCGTGACCACCTCGAGTAGTCATTAGGGAGTCTACCTTCTCGTCAATGACTGACTCGATGCTGCAGTAGTGTGTCTGGTTCTTTGACCTGAGGTGCATCGGCAGTTCACCTTGAGGGTGTTATAGTTTGACTACACCATTACTCGGTCTCCTAGCCATATGGAACCCTGAGGTGTATGTTGGCTATAGCATGTTCATTGTAGGAACTGGATGGCATCAAGATGGAATCTATCTACCTCGGTGGTAGAGGAGCAGCCCTATGATGATCATGAGAATCAAGTCCAGAAATCCATGGCCATGGTAGAGTGAAATAATAGAAAGAGTTTCTATTTAGATTTTCACATTGGACTCGAATCGAATGATTACATCATATGACAGAGACTAGGGTTTGACGAGTTTCACCTTAACCCTAATCTGATCGGGGCTCAAGATAGAAGAACTGAATCACACAGGTAGCTGCACCAAGAGGTTCGCATTCAGCTCTGATGGGTTGCCACCATATACTGCTAGGTGTCACTGGTGGATTTTGGGAGCAATTAGAATGATTTAGATGATCGATCATTCTAGCTGTTCGAATCAGAAGAGTTCTGATCCATCGAAAGGAGTTTCGATGATGTCGATGATAGAGATCATGACATATCCCATTACCATACAGAACTGAACCTAACTGGGTCACACAAACAAGGGTTTGAATCTGGTGATCATCAATTGAACTGATCTAGTTCAATTGATCTGAATGAGATTCAATTAGGTTCAAGGAAATCGTGCTAGCACTCGATTGAACCTAACGTTCTTCTTTTGCTATCATAAATAAGTTGTCCTGTCTGAGCCAAAGGAGTTTGTGCTCAATCAGAGGCCTTCATATGGTCTGACTGGAGGTTGTCCAAGTCAGAAAAGGTTGTCTTATTTGTAAGACATTACCTGCCATTTTTGGTCACCTGCCATTTCTTGTTCTTTGACTTTGGTCAAAAGTCTACCTTTGACTGGTCAAACGTTGACCATTGACCCTTTGACTTTTGACCACATGTCATGCACCTATTGGAGAGCTGGTGGGGGCCTGTCCCCCTGCCAGAACCTGGCAAGGAGGAAGGGCGCACGCCAACCCTAGGCGTGAGCCCAAGTTGGAGGCGCCTAGGAGTCCTTGTTGGACAAGGACTCCATCTCCCTTTTGGATTCCAATTAGAGTTCTTCTAAGAATCCAACTTTGACTGGTCTTAGGCGCCCTCTAAGGAGGAATCCAGGGGACTCTATTCCCACCAATCAGATTTAGATCTGATTTCACAAAGGGTTGTGATTGGTTGGGAAGAAGAGGAGTTGGATCACAGCTAGTCTATAAATAAGACCCTGCGCCCAACTCAGATTAAAAATTGAAGCTATTAGATTCCACGCCCCAAGGCTGCCTCTCCCCTCCTTCTCCATGCCAAAGTCTCTTCTCCCCTTGCTCTCCACGTCCAAAAGGAGTTTTGGACTTTGGTTGGTGCGATTCAGATCAAGAGAAAGGCGATCAAAAGCAAGAAGGCTGCGCTGCTGCAAAAGGACGACTGCTGATCTTCAAAAGGAGTTTTGAAGATCCTCCAGATCAGATCCAGATCTAATTTTTGGAGGTGTGATAGAGAAGAAGAGGATCTCCTAGATCCAACCTGAGTGGATACCGGTAGAGGCCAGGCGCTTGCGTGGCTAGATCCAGAACCTTCCGCTGCATACAGGATCATCAACAGGGTAATAGGATTACCCAAATCAGGTAAATTAAATTTGATTTAATTTATTTTATTTTATTTTATTTATTAAAATAATAAGAATCAGATCTAAAATATATCAAGATCTGATATAGATCAAAGAAAAATTTTTGAAATATATCTCTTGATCTGATCAGATCTGAACGAACCTGGACCGGAAATCAGGATTTCCCTTCAACTGGTATCAGAGCCATGGTTCTAAATTATTTAGATCTGATTTTAATTAGAAAATAAAGTGATTTTAGATGTCACATGAGATGTGATCAGATCTGAAATCAGAAAAAATTAAAATTAAATGATTTGGATCTAAGATTAGAAGATATGCATGACTAGTTCTAGAATAGAATAGTTCTATAGAATAGTCTTGCATGTTTTTGATTTAATCTGATTAAATCATATTTTAGATCTTTTATTTACTATTTTTTGATATTATAAGTGTTATAATAACATCTAAAAAATAGTAAATAAAAATTATTTAATTTTAAATATCATATGAGATATGATTGATGCATGTCTAGACTAGTTGTAGAATAGTTCTACATAATTGTCTAGATTAGAATTTATTTTGATTAGATCAATTTAAATCTAATTTTTTAGATTATTATGAGATAATTTAGATCTAAAAACATGCATGATTCGATACATGAGATGTATGCAAAATATGCCATGATTAGATCTACTTTGTATATGAGATATATGATATAGATCTGATACTGTTTTGTAGTATTGAATGTTCCTGATTAAGGCGTTCCTCTTGGCCGTCCGATCATAAGAACGAAGAAGGGTTTAAAGGCCCTCTCTTCCCATTCGATGGGGTGTTCTTATGATGTGTAGGGGTGCTGCGTGTTCGTCCTTAATCAGAAACCCAAAACTTACTTTCTGCAAAACCCTAGATCCTGAAACCCTAGGATTTATTGTGCATATTTTGTTTATGAACCCTACTTAATTAAGAATTAAGTTTATGGAAATATTAATTAGGTCTAAAATTGAGAATTTCAGATCTAAGACATATTCATAATACTGGGTTCGGGCTTGGGTAGCTCAATTAGGTCTAAGCGGTTGATCAAACCGAATCAAGAGTTGGTTAGATGGGATCAACAATGCTTAAATTGACCAGCCTAATAGGATTAAGTCTGGGTCAAGATCGAGTCACGATCAAGCAAGACCTAATTAGGCTCAGAGGTTAGAGTCTGGATTGTAGGCTAACCCAATTGGTTCTGACTCAACAATTTGGTGTCTAAGGTAAGTTTGGCACATACGACCGACTGGTTTTTAATTGGAAGCTACTCGACCTGAATGCGTTCTTGTACGAGTTAATGGCATATTCCTTCCACCGGTCTCACTTACCTGGCCATATCTGTTGACACAGTTCTGATCTGAGGTGGTCAATAATCCGAGCTAACCCATGCCACTAGGTTAGTCATAATTGTTATGACTAAGCCAAGTCTAGTTTAATGAGACCTGAATCAATTCTCCCTAAGAAAAGATTAAGTCTGAGGTCTTCCACCATTGTAGATGTGCGGGCCCTTCCCGGGGTTGATTGTTCTCGGCTGGATACAGTGGCTCAGTTGCACCGGGAAAGATGCAACCATGTCTATTAGGCATTGGATGCTATGGGCTGGAGGATGAGTTGGGCTCAATATTTCGGATACGGTGAGAGACTCAATTAGGAACCCAGTCTATGCAAATGGTGGGTCTGACTTAACTAAGGAGTGGATCAATATTTCGGATACGGTGAGATTCATGAATTAGAGACCAAGTTTGGGTGCACCATGATTAGAGAATCATTGAACAAGAGTTGTTCACTCATTGGCTAACCCATCACCAATAACTGTTAGGTGAGGTGATGAGTCAGTTGGTGAGACCGCACCACCCACTAGAAATCATTAATCGTGGAGATTTTTCGCATCTCTACAGAGGGAGTGTAGGGATCCGAGAAAATAGTGGGAGCTAATTTGTTTAAAAATAAAATCCCTAAACAAATTGGTCAAGTCAAAATTACAGTATCTAACTAGAATCTTTGACTCTCTACAGGAAAATGTCTGCGTCCAACCCATTGGCACGTATCCTGGACACACATAGACTGACTGGACCCAATTATAAAGATTGGCTCAGGAACTACAAAATTGTTTTGGGTTTCGAGAAGTTAACCCATGTTTTGGACCAGGACCCTCCCACCTTACCAGCCCGTCCATCCACTGTTGAACAGAGAGCGTCTCTGGAAAAATGGATAGACGAAGATAATAAGGCCAGATATTACATGTTGGGCTCGATGTCTGATGAGCTCCAGCGCCAACATGAAGATATCGGGACTGCTCGCCAAATGTTGGCTCACCTGCAGGAGATGTTTGGTGAACAGAGTCGCGCAGCCAAATATCAAGTCACGAAAAATGACTTTTTAAGGCTAAGATGCGTGATGGGCAGTCAGTCCAAGATCACTGTCTGACAATGATCAAGGACATGGAAGAGCTTGAGAAGCTCGGTGTGAAGTTAGACTTGGACCTGCAGAATGATATTATTCTGCAATCCTTGACTGATGCATATGGGCAATTCATCATGAATTACCACATGCATAAACTTCAGAATTCCTTGGCCGAATTAATGAATATGCTGGTTACCGCTGAGCTTTCTATGAAAGGTTCTAAAGGCTCAGTTCTTGCTATGGAACGGACTTCTTCCAAAAGAAAGTCTTATGGAAAGAAAAAGAAGTCTGTGAAAAAGCAAAAGGTGGAAGGATCAAAGAAGAAGAAGGCAGAGCCGAAGAAGAAGGCCGATGGTCAAAGGAAAGTGTTTCCATTGCAACAGCGACGGCCATTGGAAGCGGAACTGCCCTACTTACCTGGCCACCCTGAAGAACAAGAAGGAAGGTCCTTCTGGAGGTATGCTCGTTATTGAGTCTAACCTTACGGTTTCTTCTGCATCCAGTTGGGTGCTTGACTCTGGTTCTAGTGCTCATCTGTGCACTTCTATGCAGGGTCTTGAGGATAGCAGGAGGCTGAGGGATGGAGACATGATCCTACGCGTCGGTAATGGAGCAAGAGTTGCTGCAGTAGCCGTGGGAACATACCCTCTTCGATTACCATCTGGTTTAGACTTAGTTTTGAAAGACTGTTATTTTGTGCCTGCAGCTAGCAGGAATTTGATTTCTGTTTCATGCTTAGCACAAGAAGGTTATGTGATCACCTTCTTTAAGGACCATTGTAACATTCTTTATGAAAGAAATAAAATTGCAAATGGTTTCCTTATTAATGGTCTTTATCAGCTACATATTGATGTACCTATTCTAACTATCGAGCAAAACGTGAATGCCAAACGACCTAGGGATAGTCCAAACGACAGATATCTATGGCACCTGAGATTAGGTCATATAGCAGAAGATAGGATCAACAAATTGGAGAAAAATGGGCTATTGAGTCCATTGACTTTCGAGTCATATCCAACTTGTGAATCTTGTCTTCAAGGCAAAATGACTAAACTCCCTTTTGTTGGACATGGGGAGAGGGCCACAGATCTCCTTGCCCTAGTACATACTGATGTGTGCGGCCCATTTGATGTGCCGGCTAGAGGCAATTTTGTCTACTTCATTACCTTTATCGATGATCTGTCTAGGTATGGGTATGTGTATCTTATGAGACACAAGTCTGAAGCTTTTGAAAAGTTCAAAGAATTCAGACATGAAGTAGAAAAACAAACTGGAAAACCCATTAAGGTTCTTCGATCAGATCGAGGAGGTGAATACCTTAGCCGGGAATTCCTAGACTATCTAAAGGAAAATGGCATAGTCTCTCAATGGACTCCACCAGGAACACCTCAACTCAACGGGTTTCAGAATGGAGAAATCGGACTCTATTGGATATGGTTCGATCCATGATGAGCTTCACAGACCTCCCTGATTTTCCTTTGGGGACACTCATTGTTAACTTCAATCTATCTACTGAATAGGGTTCCCTCTAAAACCGTTCCTACCACACCGTATGAGATATGGCACGGTAAGAAACCAAGTCTGAGTCATCTCAGAATTTGGGGTTGTCCGGCTCATGTCAAAAGACAACAAGCGGACAAGTTAGAGTTTAGGTCCTTTAGAGCTCGATTCATAGGATATCCTAAAGAGTCATTAGGATACTATTTCTACATTCCAGAAGACCACAATGTGATTGTGAGTCGACATGCCATCTTTCTTGAAAAATAGTTTATTCAAGATAGCGGCATTGGAAAATAGATCAAGCTTGATGAGAAAGTCTCACAAGTGGAACGAGCTAAGGACCAAGTGGAACCAAATCAGGTTGAGCCAATAAGAACACTACCTCCTCCACCTCGTAGATCGGAAAGAGTTTTCCCGTCCCCCTGAAAGATACTTAGGTATTATTTCAGAGGAAGTAGAGAAAATGTTCCTCGTAGGTAATGGTGCTCATGGTGATGATCCCAAAACCTACAACGAGGCGATATCAGATATCGACTCCGAGAAATGGCTAGAGGCAATGCAGTCAGAAATTGACTCGATGCACTCAAACCAAGTCTGGACCTTGGTAGATCCACCAGAAGGTATAGTACCTATTGGGTGTAAATGGATCTTCAAGAGAAAGATTGGTGCAGATGGGAATGTGGAGACATTCAAGGCTAGACTAGTGGCAAAAGGTTATAGTCAACGCGAAGGCATTGACTATCAGGATACCTTTTCCCCAGTGGCTATGCTAAAATCCATCCGCACATTGCTTGCCTGTTGCAGCCTATTTCGATTATGAAATATGGCAAATGGACGTGAAAACGGCATTCCTAAATGGATATCTTGAGGAAGATATCTATATGGAACAGCCGCTAGGTTTCACATCCAGTGATACTGATCACAAGGTTTGCAAGCTGCAAAGGTCCATATATGGACTTAAGCAAGCATCTCGGAGCTGGAACACTCGTTTCAATGATGTGATCAAAAAGTTTGGTTTCATCAAAAATGAAGAGGAACCATGTGTTTTCAAAAAGGGTCAGTGGGAGCGCTGTTGTCTTCCTCGTATTGTACGTGGATGACATCCTCCTTATTGGGAATGATATTCCCATGTTGACGATCAGTCAAAGATGTGGTTGTCCAAGGAATTCTCCATGAAAGACCTAGGTGAAGCATCCTTTATTCTAGGAATTAAGGTCTATAGGGATAGACCGAATAGGATGCTAGGACTTTCACAGAAGATGTACATAGAGGAAGTACTAAAGAGGTTTAGTATGGAAAACTCTAAGAGGGGATTAATACCCTTCAGACATGGTATTCATCTTTCCAAGAAGATGTGCCCTAGCACACCTGAGGAAATAGAACGCATGAGCAAGATCCCTTATGCTTCTGCAATAGGGAGCCTCATGTATGCCATGCTATGTACACGACCTGATATAGCCCATGCTGTGAGTGTCACAAGCAGATATCAGTCAAATCCAGGTGAAGAACACTGGACTTCTGTGAAATGTATCCTTAAGTACTTGAGAAGAACTAAGGATATGATGTTGGTCTTTGGTAATGGAGAACTCCAAGTCCAGGGATACACAGACTCGGATTTCATGTCCGATATAGATGATCGAAAGTCGACATCTGGCAGACTGGTTTGTGCTGGAAGAGTTCCAAGCAAACGGTGATACCATCTCATCCGCGATTACCTCGAGAAAGGGTTACGTCGAGGTCAAGAGAGTCAACTCCACAGATAATGTGGCAGACCCACTTACAAAGCCGTTGGGCCAGCAGAAGATCGAAGCCCACCTTGAGAAGATGGGACTTAGACTTGTAGCCAATTGGCTTTAGGACAAGTGGGAGATTGTTAGATATATGTGCCCTAGAAGCCAGAATTGGCTGACACTTGTAATACACTTCTAGGGGCAAAATTATAATTTTGACTAATAATCAATAAAATGGGTTATTTTCTATCACATATGTGTATTTAGTGTCTGTGATACATCCTTTGAGTTAATGGTAATGATAATTCATATTTTCAAGAGTTGAAAATTTAAGACATGAATAATCATTATTAACTCATAAAATGCTCCCGACCATAGGATCATCACGAGGATGGTGATTGATCCGGAAGGTTGGTGTACAATCGCTTCTCTTTAGTAGATGAGTCTTGAGTCTACGGTGTGGAGACACCGGAGCGAGAGTACAGGTACTCGTTAGAGAACGAGGGCACTGAGCGTGACCACCTCGAGTAGTCATTAGGGAGTCTACCTTCTCGTCAATGACTGACTCGATGCTGCAGTAGTGTGTCTGGTTCTTTGACCTGAGGTGCATCGGCAGTTCACCTTGAGGGTGTTATAGTTTGACTACACCATTACTCGGTCTCCTAGCCATATGGAACCCTGAGGTGTATGTTGGCTATAGCATGTTCATTGTAGGAACTGGATTGCATCAAGATGGAATCTATCTACCTCGGTGGTAGAGGAGCAGCCCTATGATGATCATGAGAATCAAGTCCAGAAATCCATGGCCATGGTAGAGTGAAATAATAGAAAGAGTTTCTATTTAGATTTTCACATTGGACTCGAATCGAATGATTACATCATATGACAGAGACTAGGGTTTGACGAGTTCACCTTAACCCTAATCTGATCGGGGCTCAAGATAGAAGAACTTGAATCACACAGGTAGCTGCACCAAGAGGTTCGCATTCAGCTCTGATGGGTTGCCACCATATACTGCTAGGTGTCACTGGTGGATTTTGGGAGCAATTAGAATGATTTAGATGATCGATCATTCTAGCTGTTCGAATCAGAAGAGTTCTGATCCATCGAAAGGAGTTTCGATGATGTCGATGATAGAGATCATGACATATCCCATTACCATACAGAACTGAACCTAACTGGGTCACACAAACAAGGGTTTGAATCTGGTGATCATCAATTGAACTGATCTAGTTCAATTGATCTGAATGAGATTCAATTAGGTTCAAGGAAATCGTGCTAGCACTCGATTGAACCTAACGTTCTTCTTTTACTATCATAAATAAGTTGTCCTGTCTGAGCCAAAGGAGTTTGTGCTCAATCAGAGGCCTTCATATGGTCTGACTGGAGGTTGTCCAAGTCAGAATAGGTTGTCTTATTTGTAAGACATTACCTGCCATTTTTGGTCACCTGCCATTTCTTGTTCTTTGACTTTGGTCAAAAGTCTACCTTTGACTGGTCAAACGTTGACCATTGACCACTTTGACTTTTGACCACATGTCATGCACCTATTGGAGAGCTGGTGGGGGCCTGTCCCCCTGCCAGAACCTGGCAAGGAGAAGGGCGCACGCCAAGGGTGGCGTGAGCCCAAGTAGGAGGCGCCTAGGAGTCCTTGTTGGACAAGGACTCCACCTCCCTTTTGGATTCCAATTCAGAGTTCTTACTAAGAATCCAGTTTGACTGGTCTTAGGCACCCTCTAAGGAGGAATCCAGGGGTCTCTATTCCAACCAATCAGATTTAGATCTGATTTCACAAAGGGTTGTGATTGGTTGAGAGGAAGAGGAGTTGGATCACAAGAGGTCTATAAATAAGACCCTGCGCCCAACCCTAATTAAAAAGTGAATGCTATTAGACACGCCCCAAGGCTGCCTCTCCCCTCCTTCTCCATGCCATAGTCTCTTCTCCCCTTGCTCTCCACGTCCAAAAGGTGTTTTGGACTTTGGTTGGTGCGATTCAGATCAAGGAAAGGCGATCAAAAGCAAGAAGGCTGCGCTGCTGCAAAAGGACGACTGCAGATCTTCAAAAGAGTTTTGAAGATCCTCCAGATCAGATCCAGATCTGATTTTTGGAGGTGTGATAGAGAAGAAGAGGATCTCCAGATCCAACCCGAGTGGATACCGGTAGAGGCCAGGCGCTTGCGTGGCTAGATCCAGAACCTTCCGCTTCAATCAGGATCATCTACAGGGTAATAGGATTACCCAAATTAGGTAAATTAAATTTTGATTTAATTTATCTTATTTTATTTTATTTATTAAAATAATAATAATCAGATCTAAAATATATCAAGATCTGATTGAGATCAAGAGAAAATTTTGAAATATATCTCTTGATCTAATCAGATCTGGACGAACCTGGATCGGGAAATCAGGATTTCCCTTCACCTTTGATGTCCTGAATGCATCTCCATGCCAGGACAAGAGAAGATCTTGTCCTCTAGAATTTTTCCACATTTTAGGTCTCTTCCTCTTTGATTTTTCTCATAGAAAAGCCACACAAAATTGAAAAGAAAGGATTCTCAAAAAAATCCTAAGAGATGACTATCTTCTCTTCTCTTCCTTCTCATCAAGACATGATCAAATCATGTCCAAAAGAGATCATGATGCCCCAACTCCTTGGAGCATCCATTCCCCATGCTCTCTCTCTCTTTCTCTCAAATTTTTATCACATAAAAATTACATAAAAATAAATAAAAGAGGGTTAGAAAAATTTCTAAGAGAAAATAGTTTTTTCTCTTACCTTTCTTTCTTCAAGACATCAACAATTGATGTCATAATAGACCCTCCACGCCTAGCAACTTTGAGTGTTGAACATCCCACACCATGCTCTCCTCTCTCACTAATTTTTAAGAATTTTTTTAGAATTTTTGATGCCTTAAATCCTGACAAAAGTGGTGCCCTATCTTAGAATAAAAGACTAGGTCAAAATCCCAACTTAGAATAGAAGACTAGGTCAAAACTGGCACCCCATCTTAGAATAGAAGACTAGGTCACAATAATCACTGATTTAAACAAGGAGTTTATGGGGTGTCCAACTCCTGGATGCCTCCCCTATTTTATTCCACATGGGAAACTAGATTTCATTGCCAAAAACTAAAAAAAAAAAATGCACAAAAGGAAACAGGTGGCATGGGAGAAATTTCAAAGGAAGGGAGGAAAAGTTTGAGATTTAAAGGACTCTTTCAAAAGGAAACAAACCCAAACCGCTTTCCAAAATGGACCAATTCAGATTTGATTCAAATATTCTAGAATATGGGGCATGGGAAACATCTCATTGGCATGGAAAACATCATGTAAAAATCTAGAAATAAAGTGTGGGCATGGAGATTTTTGGCTCAAGGAAAAGATTCATCCTAGTCTAACTAGGACTCTCCTGTTTTGACTAAGTCAAAGCTATTTTAAATTTAATTTAAATCTCATTTAAATTAGATTTGAGTCAACCTAATTAAAAAAGAATCCTAATCTAATTAAAAAGCTAATTAAATTAGATTTAAATAATATTTAAATTTAATTTAATTTTCATCAAATTAGAAATTAGGTGTACTCAAGTCCTAATCGAATAGGGACTTGTTCTCCCTTGCAATTGGCTTATCCAATAAACTAATTAGACTTAATCCAATTAAGTCCAAACTAATTTTAATTGAATCTAATTTAATTAAACTTGATCTCAACTTGATTGCTCAATCAAATTAAGCTAATTAGCAATCTAATTGCAATCGATCCTCCTGCAACACATGCATTAGGTCAAACATCAATCATATTGATAGTTTGATCATAGAACTATTCTTAATCATCGATTAACCATCTGATCTCATTATCACCTCTAATGTGTGTGACCCTATAGGTTCAAACCTAAGCTGATAACATAGGAGTCAATTCCTATACCAGTCGAAGTAACCATCTAGCAATGGTTCCCAACATCTGGATAGATCGAATGTATGCAAAGCAATATTCTTAGAACCTTGGCCCATAGTTACCGTATAATTCATCCCTTTGACCAATAATACTCAAGATGACTTTGAGTATGCTGTCAACACTCTTACAAGTCATCTTTATTATATCTCAAAATTTTGCAAATCCTATGACTCCTCACGAGGATCACCTAGGCCTAGATTTTGCTAAATTGAAACACAACGAATCATTCTCTTCCTGAAATTAATCAAGAGTGGTCAATCCCATCTTGACTCATACATTGACTACATAAATACTTGACTGTATCCAAAAATCTTTTAAATCTATATTAGAAATACAGGCAGTTCGACATCAAAGTACAGTGAGTTGCTTGCAAGTCACTATGGTGATCTCAGGTCGATGGGACACTTATACCCATTGGCCTTAGCTAGCTACTCTTGATAGTAGAGTGCTACATTGATCATGATCAGTGTAGATATACTCCTATATCTCATCTGGATGCCATGCCAGTGTCTCCACACCACTTGGTAATGAGGATAACCAACATATATGGCATATAATGACTTACACTCGATAAGTTATCATCCTTATTAATAACTTATCTTTTGATCGTGAATAGTTTAAGAACCATCCGATAAATCCTTCTTTATCTATTTATTATGGTTCTAAAAACTTCATCATAATTTAGGAGTTCATTTAAGGAAGATACAACTTTTATGATGAACCAACCAAATAACAATTATTTTTAGATAATTCATATACCAATTTCAATCATCTACCACTTAGATGATTGGCTTTAGGATATTTTTTTTAATAACTCTTACTTGGATTAAAGTCAATCAGAATAATATCAAATATCCTATCTTTCACTTGAGTTCGTAGAACTCCTTAGTTTCGAGGTCTTAGCAAATGGATCAGTCAAGTTCTCCTTTTTCATCGATCTTCCAAAGATCGACGTCATCCTGATCTAAAATCAAAGGTGATAGCGATGCAGAATATGCTGGTTCTTCGATCCTTTAGCCTAAGCTATGGCTCCAGTGCTATGATAAACTGGACCATCGATGGAGGGTGCCACTCCTATGAATCTCAGCAACTACATAGCTTACATGGCAGCATCATATGCCATGATGTGCTCTACATCATTAAATAAATAGTCTATAGTATCCTTCTTAGAACCTTTCCAGCAGATTGCTCCTGTAATTAGTGTATGATCCAACATTCTCTTGCTGTCATCTTAATCTGATTGAAATCAAAACATCCACATGTTTTAAGTCAGTATTTTCATATTTGAGTCACCAGACCTTAGTATTTTTCAAATACTTAATGATTGTCTATACAATCTTTTAGTAGTTCTCACTTGAATTAGACTGGTATCTGCTTACTACCCTTAGTGAGTATACCTTATCTGATCTTGAACATGAAAAAAATTAGATGACAGCCCATCCTTTATTCCTTGCAATGCTGGAATGCCATTTCTATTTAAGAGAATTTCATCTACAAATAACACAAAGAATAATACTGCAGAACATTTTGGCCATTACAAATATAGGGTTTGTCTTTATTCATAACAAAGACATACGTTCAAAAAGTATGTTCCAAAACTGAGATAATAGCCAAATGGGCTTTATAGATCTTTACCTTCCCATTTGTGCTACTTTGATCCTTTTAAAAATCCAATCACATCTAATGGATTTTATCCCTTTAGGTGAATCAACTAGTGTCCACACACAATTAATTTTCATGGACTTCAATTTGGATTATATGGCTTCAAGCCA
Organism: Cocos nucifera; assembly: GCA_006176705.1. NCBI lineage: Eukaryota > Viridiplantae > Streptophyta > Magnoliopsida > Arecales > Arecaceae > Cocos > Cocos nucifera. The sequence goes on from QRFJ01002670.1 coordinate 20,967, forward strand.
CTTCTCAGAGCCAGACCACTGCATTGCATCCCTATAGATATTCGGATCCTTGTTGTTCTCATTGAGCTCAACAGCATTGCTGTCTTGGACCTAGATACTAAAGTATCTATTCGGCTAACATGGTACTCTACTGGATCTTCTTAAAGGTGCCACTTTAATGGGCTTCGGATTTGATCTAATCAAATTTAATTCTGTAGGTTTACTAGATTATATCGGTTCTTCTCTACCAGTCAAACTTTTTCATGTTCAACTTGATAGGCATTAGTTTTTTCTATAAGAAACTCCTTTTGAAAAGGAATGCCCTACTATTGATGAACATCTTATGTTCTTCAGCATGGTAGAATTTATAACCCTCAAGTACCTATTGGACCAGGATCCAAGTTTATCTGTGTGCAAACTATGACATAGGCCGATCAATCCTAAACCGAAGGTGAGAGAGTTTAGGTCTATGCTCGATCCATATCTCATATGGAGTCTTTACAATAGATTTACTCGATATAAATTTTTAGAGTAAAATTAGTAGTCATAAGAGCACAATCCTAAAATAGGCAGACAAGTGAACTCTATCATAGATCGAATCATGTCTAACAAAGTTTAATTTCTCCTTTTCGATATACTATATTTCAAAAATAAATTCACTGAGAAAGAATCCTATTCTCTCCTAGATATGTCACAAACTTACTAGATAAGTATTTGCCTCTTCGATCTGATCAAAGAGTTCCAATACCATTTTTAGTTTGTTTTTGTATTTCATTATTGAATCATTTGAACATTTCAAATGATTCAGACTAGATGCACCCATGACTAGATAGGTTACTGTAATGACATATTGATATCTTCCTCTGGCACTCAAGTTCATAGGTCCACATACATCAATATGTGTGAGACTTAGAACATTATCTGCTCTTTCATCTTTTTCAGTAAAAGGTGACTTTGTCATCTTTTCAAGAAGACAAGACTCATAGGTTATCAATAATTCATAATCATCGATGTTGAAATTTTCCACTCAACCTAACCTGTTTATCCTATTTTTGTCAAGATGACTAAGCCTATAATACCAAATGTAGACATCCATGACATAATCTAACTTGAATGTTTACTAAAGATGTACATTATACTTAACAAACTTTATAAATATTAAATATCATTTATTTATTATCCATATATTATTATAATATTATTTATAATAATATTATAATAATCTTTTTTATTGATAAATGATGACTATCTCTGACCAAAAGGTCAATAAAGATCATATTTATCATAAACGATGGACAATAATGACAATCACTCAAAATGACATCTTTTGAAAATAAGCTTGACAATTTCTAAAGCTAGGATTGGAACAGGACTTCTATCTCCAATATTCAGATATTTCTCACTATTTTCAAATATTCCACTTACCTGTAGTCCTTGCAACGAATTGCATAGGACTATCGATATCCAATACCCAGATAGTAGAATTCTAAACAGAGAAATTTCAAGGTATTATCATATGACATCCTTGATGAGCAACTCTTGCTCCTTTCTCTTATTCAGTCTGTTATGGTCAAGGGAAGCAAGACAACTCTTCTTCCTATGACCCTGCTTCCAATAGTAGAAGCATTATGCTTGCTTTGGGTCAATATTGGACTAATTATTTTAATTGGGCTTAGAAGCTCCAATACGAACTCATTTGCACTACTGAATCAAATTCAACTTTTGATACTAATTATCAAAGTTAGATCCCATAAGTCATCACTATCTAATAGTGATAAGAGCAATTAGGGTTAGCCTTAATTTAAGAAAAGAGAATAATGACCTAATGTATATGAATTATTTTAAGCCTAGAGACTTAGAATTTAGTCTTAAGGTTCTCCTATTATTTTATTTGAATTGATAGCCTCTACCTTCAATTCAGAAAATTACTTTAATTCTCTAGTAGGTACTAGAATTCACATAGACTACACACAAGCTCGACTTTGGTTGGTCAATCCATGTACATCTACGGATAGGTTCATTAACCAATTATTTCTTCAAATAACTTCTAGTAATTTAATTTTGCCCCAAAAATCTAATCAGTAGGCTTTGGCCTCCACTGTAAGGATCCGGTTAGCTCCAACCATTAACATGACCATATTTAGTGCATCCAATCAACAAATGATTAAGCCCAATTTTGGTTGGCCAACCTAACCACCATTAGAGAGACACTCCCAAGTTATCATATTATGAATGATAAATCCATTAGTCAATAAGCACCAGGCCTTTAGGCCTCTAATGATTATTGAGTTAATGGATCTATTATCATCTAACTTAATGAGAGGCTATGACTCAGTTATCTACATAACTTTATCATTTTAAGGATCTAATAATTTTAGAGAATTTAGAATTATTTATGATTTAAGAATAGAAAGAACATGAACCAATTTTCTCCCACTGACTTCATCAAGTCAAGTCCTCCTACTGATTTCTCAAGTCTTTGACAACGACTAGGATCAATATTAGTCCATGGGCACCTAGATCAGTCTCACTGAATAAAATTAGTGTCACTGATTTCTTATGTGACATGAGTTAGCACGAGTCAATGAGCAACCTAATCAAGATCTGATTAACCATATTAGCCAGGTAAGTGAGATCTGTGGGAGGGTTTGCCAAGGTTTGCCTTAGACACCACCAGAAATGGTCAGGTAAGCAGGCTACCAATTAAAAATTATTGCTCTAAGAATTGATTTTGATGATTATAAAGCATTTGATGGGATTACTAATGAATTTGGCTTGAAAAAAGACTTTTTATATTTCAAAAGCAAAATCATAATTTTATCGAGTTTTGATTTAAGAGCCTCAAGAGCAAGTATAGAAGATTTCTAATCCTTTGGAGGTAGTCTCATGATTTTTGGATGATTATTTTAAAAGAAAATCAAGTTTGAAGTGAAAGGATCGACTCTAAGATCATCCCCTGCCGAAAAGGAGTGTTTGGCATGCTGTCTCTATGCCAAGGGTTGACCTCTACTATTTCAAAGGCTAAAAATATAGAACGACTATTTTTCTAGATTTTGTCTCAAAGGTCGACCTCGAGGTCGATCCCTGTGCCATGAGTCAACCCCTGCAACGAAAATTTTTCTGCAATGACTATTGTTTCTTATTTTGGCAGATTTTAATGATTTCTTTAATATCTCAAATAGCTACAAATCTTACCCAAGATTCTCTCCTCCATCTATTGAAGATTTAAAAGACTTTAAATAGAAAAAAATATAAGAGATTGGTGTGATTCAATTTCAGCCCTAAGTAAAAATCATCTTCAAGCAAAGAAGCCTTCATTTTAAGTTCACCTACCTCTCAAGAGCTCTTTCAAATCTTCAACAACCTTGAGAAAAATTAGAGAAGCTTCCTCCATTATTGTGAAAAGCATTCTTAAGGTTTTATTTGCTCATAAAGGAAGCTAAACCTATATTTGATTGTCATTAAATCTTTTACTCTGCTTTACTATTTTGATTTAAATTTTGGGGGGGTTCCAAAACTTGGGAAGGTTGATCCTAACCTTGAATAAGATTGTATTGGGTTGGCTTGTATGTGGAAAATAAGTATTCTAGCTTAGGATAGCTAGGGTTAGAGGTTTCTAACGATGTATTTAGTTTGAATACGGTTAGTGAATTTTAATTTCTAAGTAGGAGCTTAGGAAGTAGATGTAGGTGCAAGAAAAGTACCGAACCACTATAAATCTTTCTTGTTTATGGTGTGCTTGCTATCTTTCTTTCTTTAGTTTATTAAATTCTTGCTTTCTAATCTTTTATATTTTTTCTCTAACCTAAATTGCTTCACACACACGTCTTGTATATCATCATTCAATCTTGATATCTTTAAATTAGCTTTAAAATTTTAAGAAACTAATTCATCCCCTCTTTTGGGTTGCATAGCTGGGAAATAAGTGGTATCAGAGCTCAGTGCTCTAGTCCTACTTTGATTCAACCATCAAAAAGTCAAAGATCTATGGAAACCCAAGTTAGTATTTCTCTAGTCGAGGGGCAGTCCACAAACCAATCTCCACTTTTCAATGGGATAAACTATACCTATTGGAAAGCTCGGATGAGAATTTTCATACAAGCACTTGACTATGATATGTGGAGTATCATAGTTAATGGACCACACACACCCACTATGATAATTGATGGTGAGGAATCAATCAAATCCAAAAAGAAATGAGATGAGATTGATAAGAAAATGGCTCAACTCAATGCAAGAGCCATGAATGTTTTATATTATGCTCTAGATGCTAATGAATTTAATCATATTTCAACATGCATGTCGACTAAGAAAATATGGGATAGGTTAGAAGTAACTCATGAAGGCACTAATCAATTTAAGGAGTCAAAAATTAACATGCTTGTGTACAAATATGAACTTTTCAAAATAGAGCATGATGAGTCAATAACTATAATATTTACTAGATTTATGAATTTTATAAATGGTCTTAAAAGTCTTGGCAAGTCTTATTCTAATAGTGACCTTGTGAGAAAGATTCTTAGATCTTTGCCAAGGACATGGGAGGCCAAAGTGACTGCAATCCAAGCAGCCAAAGATCTGAATGTTTTACCCTTGGAGGAGCTTCTAGGATCACTAATGACGCATGAGCTAAGCATGAAATAATATCAAGAAGAAGATGTCAAGAAAAAGAAGATAATAGCCTTTAAATCAACCACTCTACAAGATGAGGAATCCGATGAAATGGAAGATAAAGAACAAGATAAAGAAATTGAAGGGAAATCCTGATTTCCTGGTCAAGGTAAGTTCAGATCTGATCAGATCAAGAGATATATTTCAAAAATTTTCTCTTTGATCTATATCAGATCTGGGATGTTTCATATCTGATTAATATTATTTTAATAAATAAAATAAATAAAGATAAATTAAATCAAATTTAATTTACCTAATTTGGGTAATCCTATTATCCTGTTGATGATCCAGTATGCAATGGAAGGTTCTGGATCTAGCCACGCAAGTGCCTGGCCTCTACCGATATCCACTCGAATTAAATTTGGAGATCCTCTTCTTCTCTATCATGTCTCCAAAAATTAGATCTGGATCTGATCTAGAGGATCTTTAAAACTCCTTTTGAAGATCAGCAGTCGTCCTTTGCAGCAGCGCAGCCTTCTTGCTTTTGATCGCCTTTCTCTTGCTTGAATCGCACAAACAAAAATCCAAAACTCCTTTTGGACATGGAGAGCAAGGGGAGAAGGTAGTTTGGCATGGAGAAGGAGAGGAGAGGCAGCCTTGGGGTGTATGGAAACTCCTTTTCAATCATAACCTGAGTTGGGCGCAAGGTCTTATTTATAGACTAACTGTGATCCAACTCCTCTTCTTCCCAACCAATCACAACCCTTTGTGAAATCAGATCTAAATCTGATTGGTGGGAATAGAGTCCCCTGGATTCCTCCTTAGAGGGTGCCTAAGACCAGTCAAACTGGATTCTTAGAAGAACTCTAATTGGAATCCAAAAGGGAGGTGGAGTCCTTGTCCAACAAGGACTCCTAGGCGCCTCCAACTTGGGCGCACGCCTAGGGTGGCGTGCGCCCTCCTCCTTGCCAGGTTCTGGTAGGGGGACAGGCCCCCACCAGCTCTCCAATAGGTGCATGACATGTGGTCAAAAGTCAAAGTGTCAATGGTCAACATTTGACCAGTCAAAGGTAGACTTTTGACCAAAGTCAAAGAACAAGAAATGGCAGGTGACCAAAAATGGCAGGTAATGTCTTACAAAATAAGACAACCTTTTCTGACTTGGACAACCTCCAGTCAGACCATATGAAGGCCTCTGATTGAGCACAAACTCCTTTGGCTCAGACAGGACAACTTATTTATGATAGTAAAAGAAGAACGTTAGGTTCAATCGAGTGCTAGCACGATTTTCTTGAACCTAATTGAATCTCATTCAGATCAATTGAACTAGATCAGTTCAATTGATGATCACCAGATTCAAACCCTTGTTTGTGTGACCCAGTTAGGTTCAGTTCTGTATGGTAATGGGATATGTCATGATCTCTATCATCGACATCATCGAAACTCCTTTCGATGGATCAGAACTCTTCTGATTCGAACAGCTAGAATGATCGATCATCTAAATCATTCTAATTGCTCCCAAAATCCACCAGTGACACCTAGCAGTATATGGTGGCAACCCATCAGAGCTGAATGCGAACCTCTTGGTGCAGCTACCTGTGTGATTAAGTTCTTCTATCTTGAGCCCCGATCAGATTAGGGTTAAGGTGAACTCGTCAAACCCTAGTTTCTGTCATATGATGTAATCATTCGATTCGAGTCCAATGTGAAGATCTAAATAGAAACTCTTTCTATTATTTCACTCTGCCATGGCCATGGGCTTCTGGACTTGATTCTCATGATTATCATAGGGCTGCTCCTCTACCACCGAGGTAGATAGATTCCATCTTGATGCCATCCAGTTCCTACAATGAACATGCTATAGCCAACATACACCTCAGGGATTCCATATGGCTAGGAGACCGAGTAATGGTGTAGTCAAACTATAACACCCTCAAGGTGAACTGTCGATGCACCTCAGGTCAAAGAACCAGACACACTACTGCAGCATCGAGTCAGTCATTGACGAGAAGGTAGACTCCCTAATGACTACTCGAGGTGGTCACGCTCAGTGCCCTCGTTCTCTAACGAGTACCTATACTCTCGCTCCGGTGTCTCCACACCGTAGACTCAAGACTCATCTACTAAAGAGAAGCGATTGTACACCAACCTTCCGGATCAATCACCATCCTCGTGATGATCCTATGGTCGGGAGCAATTTATGAGTTAATAATGATTATTCATGTCTTAAATTTTCAACTCTTGAAAATATGAATTATCATTGCCATTAACTCAAAGGATGTATCACAGACACTAAATACACATATGTGATAGAAAATAACCCATTTATTGATTTATAGTCAAAATTACAATTTTGCCCCTAGAAGTGTATTACAAGTGTCAGCCAATTCTGGCTTCTAGGGCACATATATCTAACAATCTTCCACTTGTCCTAAAGCCAATTGGCTATAAGTCTAAGTCCCATCTTCTCAAGGTGGGCTTCGATCTTCTGCTGGCCCAACGGCTTTGTAAGTGGGTCTGCCACATTATCTGCGGAGTTCGACTCTCTTGACCTCGACGATCCTTTCTCGAGGTAATCGTGGATGAGATGGTAACGTAATTTCTGATGAGACCTCGGCTCCTTAGCAAGGGTAATTGTCATAATATAGAGGAATGGCATCTGAGCATCACTCCAATCTCTACGATGAACTTTTTATACCAAAATTCCTCCTTCAGCTTCACGTAGTGATGTATTCTGCTTCCATTGAATTTGCTAACTGTTTGAAAATCTTCCAGCTGACAGCACCACCATTGCACACAAACAGACTTGCCAGATGTCGACTTTCGATCATCTATATCAGACATGAAATCTGAGTCTGTGTATCCCTTGGACTTGGAGTTCTCCATTACCAAAGACCAACATTCATATCCTTAGTTCTTCTCAAGTACTTAAGGATACATTTCACAGAAGTCCAGTGTTCTTCACCTGGATTTGACTGATATCTGCTTGTGACACTCACAGCATGGGCTATATCAGGTCGTGTACATAGCATGGCATACATGAGGCTCCCTATTGCAGAAGCATAAGGGATCTTGCTCATGCGTTCTATTTCCTCAGGTGTGCTAGGGCACATCTTCTTGGAAAGATGAATACCATGTCTGAAGGGTATTAATCCCCTCTTAGAGTTTTCCATACTAAACCTCTTTAGTACTTTCTCTATGTACATCTTCTGTGAAAGTCCTAGCATCCTATTCGGTCTATCCCTATAGACCTTAATTCCTAGAATAAAGGATGCTTCACCTAGGTCTTTCATGGAGAATTTCTTGGACAACCACATTTTGACTGATCGTCAACATGGGAATATCATTCCCAATAAGGAGGATGTCATCCACGTACAATACGAGGAAGACAACAGCGCTCCCACTGACCTTTTTGAAAACACATGGTTCCTCTTCATTTTTGATGAAACCAAACTTTTTGATCACATCATTGAAATGAGTGTTCCAGCTTCCGAGATGCTTGCTTAAGTCCATATATGGACCTTTGCAGCTTGCAAACCTTGTGATCAGTATCACTGGATGTGAAACCTAAGTGGCTGTTCCATATAGATATCTTTCCTCAAGATATCCATTTAAGGAATGCCGTTTTCACATTCCATTTGCCATATTTCATAATCGAAATAGGCTGCAATGGCAAGCAATGTGCGGATGGATTTTAGCATAGACTACTGGGGAAAAGGTATCCTGATAGTCAATGCCTTCGCATTGACTATAACCTTTTGCCACTAGTCTAGCCTTGAATGTCTCCACATTCCCATCTGCACCAATCTTTCTCTTGAAGATCCATTTACATCCAATAGGTACTATACCTTCTGGTGGATCTACCAAGGTCCAGACTTGGTTTGAGTGCATCGAGTCAATTTCTGACTGCATTGCCTCTAGCCATTTCTCGGAGTCGATATCTGATATCGCCTCGTTGTAGGTTTTGGGATCATCACCATGAGCACCATTACCTACGAGGAACATTTTCTCTACTTTCTCTGAAATAATACCTAAGTATCTTTCAGGGGGACGGGAAACTCTTTCCGATCTATGAGGTGGAGGAGGTAGTGTTCTTATTGGCTCAAATTGATTAGGTTCCACTTGGTCCTTAGCTCGTTCCACTTGTGAGACTTTCTCATCAAGCTTGATCTATTTTCCAATGCCGCTGTCTTGAATAAACTATTTTTCAAGAAAGATGGCATGTCGACTCACAATCACATTGTGGTCTTCTGGAATGTAGAAATAGTATCCTAATGACTCTTTAGGATATCCTATGAATCGAGCTCTAAAGGACCTAAACTCTAACTTGTCCGCTTGTTGTCTTTTGACATGAGCCTGGACAACCCCAAATTCTGAGATGACTCAGACTTGGTTTCTTACCGTGCCATATCTCATACGGTGTGGTAGGAATGGTTTTAGAGGGAACCCTATTCAGTAGATAGATTGAAGTTAACAATGAGTGTCCCCAAAGAAAATCAGGGAGGTCTGTGAAGCTCATCATGGATCGAACCATATCCAATAGAGTCCGATTTCTCCATTCTGAAACCTCCGTTGAGTTGAGGTGTTCCTGGTGGAGTCCATTGAGAGACTATGCCATTTTTCTTTAGATAGTCTAGGAATTCCCGGCTAAGGTATTCACCTTCCTCGATCTGATCGAAGAACCTTAATGGGTTTTTCAATTTGTTTTTCTACTTCATGTCTGAATTCTTTGAACTTTTCAAAAGCTTCAGACTTGTGTCTCATAAGATACACATACCCATACCTAGACAGATCATCGGTAAAGGTAATGAAGTAGACAAAATTGCCTCTAGCTGGCACATCAAAATGG
>QRFJ01002670.1:31405-96293 GCA_006176705.1 Cocos nucifera
AACCACTCTACAAGATGAGGAATCCGATGAAATGGAAGATAAAGAACAAGATAAAGAAATTGAAGGGAAATCCTGATTTCCTGGTCAAGGTAAGTTCAGATCTGATCAGATCAAGAGATATATTTCAAAAATTTTCTCTTTGATCTATATCAGATCTGGGATGTTTCAGATCTGATTAATATTATTTTAATAAATAAAATAAATAAAGATAAATTAAATCAAATTTAATTTACCTGATTTGGGTAATCCTATTATCCTGTTGATGATCCTGTATGCAGCGGAAGGTTCTGGATCTAGCCACGCAAGTGCCTGGCCTCTACCGATATCCACTCGGGTTGGATCTGGAGATCCTCTTCTTCTCTATCATGTCTCCAAAAATTAGATCTGGATCTGATCTGGAGGATCTTCAAAACTCCTTTTGAAGATCAGCAGTCGTCCTTTGCAGCAGCGCAGCCTTCTTGCTTTTGATCGCCTTTCTCTTGCTTGAATCGCACCAACAAAAATCCAAAACTCCTTTTGGACGTGGAGAGCAAGGGGAGAAGGTAGTTTGGCATGGAGAAGGAGGGGAGAGGCAGCCTTGGGGTGTATGGAAACTCTTATTCAATCATAATCTGAGTTGGGCGCAGGGTCTTATTTATAGACTAACTGTGATCCAACTCCTCTTCTTCCCAACCAATCACAACCCTTTGTGAAATCAGATCTAAATCTGATTGGTGGGAATAGAGTCCCCTGGATTCCTCCTTAGAGGGTGCCTAAGACCAGTCAAACTGGATTCTTAGAAGAACTCTAATTGGAATCCAAAAGGGAGGTGGAGTCCTTGTCCAACAAGGACTCCTAGGCGCCTCCAACTTGGGCACACGCCTAGGGTTGGCGTGCGCCCTTCTCCTTGCCAGGTTCTGGCAGGGGGACAGGCCCCCACCAGCTCTCCAATAGGTGCATGACATGTGGTCAAAAGTCAAAGTGTCAATGGTCAACATTTGACCAGTCAAAGGTAGACTTTTGACCAAAGTCAAAGAACAAGAAATGGCAGGTGACCAAAAATGGCAGGTAATGTCTTACAAAATAAGACAACCTATTTCTGACTTGGACAACCTCCAGTCAGACCATATGAAGGCCTCTGATTGAGCACAAACTCCTTTGGCTCAGACAGGACAACTTATTTATGATAGTAAAAAGAAGAACGTTAGGTTCAATCGAGTGCTAGCACGATTTTTGAACCTAATTGAATCTCATTCAGATCAATTGAACTAGATCAGTTCAATTGATGATCACCAGATTCAAACCCTTGTTTGTGTGATCCAGTTAGGTTCAGTTCTGTATGGTAATGGGATATGTCATGATCTCTATCATCGACATCATCGAAACTCCTTTCGATGGATCAGAACTCTTCTGATTCGAACAGCTAGAATGATCGATCATCTAAATCATTCTAATTGCTCCCAAAATCCACCAGTGACACCTAGCAGTATATGGTGGCAACCCATCAGAGCTGAATGCGAACCTCTTGGTGCAGCTACCTGTGTGATTAAGTTCTTCTATCTTGAGCCCCGATCAGATTAGGGTTAAGGTAAACTCGTCAAACCCTAGTTTCTGTCATATGATGTAATCATTCGATTCGAGTCCAATGTGAAAATCTAAATAGAAACTCTTTCTATTATTTCACTCTGCCATGGCCATGGGCTTCTGGACTTGATTCTCATGATTATCATAGGGCTGCTCCTCTACCACCGAGGTAGATAGATTCCATCTTGATGCCATCCAGTTCCTACAATGAACATGCTATAGCCAACATACACCTCAGGGTTCCATATGGCTAGGAGACCGAGTAATGGTGTAGTCAAACTATAACACCCTCAAGGTGAACTGTCCGATGCACCTCAGGTCAAAGAACTAGACACACTACTGCAGCATCGAGTCAGTCATTGACGAGAAGGTAGACTCCCTAATGACTACTCGAGGTGGTCACGCTCAGTGCCCTCATTCTCTAACGAGTACCTGTACTCTCGCTTCGGTGTCTCCACACCGTAGACTCAAGACTCATCTACTAAAGAGAAGCGATTGTACACCAACCTTCCGAATCAATCACCATCCTCGTGATGATCCTATGGTCAGGAGCAATTTATGAGTTAATAATGATTATTCATGTCTTAAATTTTCAACTCTTGAAAATATGAATTATCATTACCATTAACTCAAAGGATGTATCACAGACACTAAATACACATATGTGATAGAAAATAACCCATTTATTGATTTTAGTCAAAATTACAATTTTGCCCCTAGAAGTGTATTACAAGTGTCAGCCAATTCTGGCTTCTAGGGCACATATATCTAACAATCTTCCACTTGTCCTAAAGCCAATTGGCTACAAGTCTAAGTCCCATCTTCTCAAGGTGGGCTTCGATCTTCTGCTGGCCCAACGGCTTTGTAAGTGGGTCTGCCACATTATCTGCGGAGTTGACTCTCTTGACCTCAACGTAACCCTTTTCGAGGTAATCGTGGATGAGGTGATATCACCAGTTTGCTTGAAACTCTTCCAGCTGACAGCACCACCATTGCACACAAACAGACTGCCAGATGTCGACTTTCGATCATCTATATCAGACATGAAATCTAAGTCTGTGTATCCCTGGACTTGGAGTTCTCCATTACCAAAGACCAACATTATATCCTTAGTTCTTCTCAAGTACTTAAGGATACATTTCACAGAAGTCCAGTGTTCTTCACCTGGATTTGACTGATATCTGCTTGTGACACTCACAGCATGGGCTATATCAGGTCGTGTACATAGCATGGCATACATGAGGCTCCCTATTGCAGAAGCATAAGGGATCTTGCTCATGCGTTCTATTTCCTCAGGTGTGCTAGGGCACATCTTCTTGGAAAGATGAATACCATGTCTGAAGGGTATTAATCCCCTCTTAGAGTTTTCCATACTAAACCTCTTTAGTACTTCCTCTATGTACATCTTCTGTGAAAGTCCTAGCATCCTATTCGGTCTATCCCTATAGACCTTAATTCCTAGAATAAAGGATGCTTCACCTAGGTCTTTCATGGAGAATTCCTTGGACAACCACATTTTGACTGTCGTCAACATGGGAATATCATTCCCAATAAGGAGGATGTCATCCACGTACAATACGAGGAAGACAACAGCGCTCCCACTGACCTTTTTGAAAACACATGGTTCCTCTTCATTTTTGATGAAACCAAACTTTTTGATCACATCATTGAAATGAGTGTTCCAGCTCCGAGATGCTTGCTTAAGTCCATATATGGACCTTTGCAGCTTGCAAACCTTGTGATCAGTATCACTGGATGTGAAACCTAGCGGCTGTTCCATATAGATATCTTCCTCAAGATATCCATTTAGGAATGCCGTTTTCACATCCATTTGCCATATTTCATAATCGAAATAGGCTGCAATGGCAAGCAATGTGCGGATGGATTTTAGCATAGCCACTGGGGAAAAGGTATCCTGATAGTCAATGCCTTCGCATTGACTATAACCTTTTGCCACTAGTCTAGCCTTGAATGTCTCCACATTCCCATCTGCACCAATCTTTCTCTTGAAGATCCATTTACATCCCAATAGGTACTATACCTTCTGGTGGATCTACCAAGGTCCAGACTTGGTTTGAGTGCATCGAGTCAATTTCTGACTGCATTGCCTCTAGCCATTTCTCGGAGTCGATATCTGATATCGCCTCGTTGTAGGTTTTGGGATCATCACCATGAGCACCATTACCTACGAGGAACATTTTCTCTACTTCCTCTGAAATAATACCTAAGTATCTTTCAGGGGGACGGGAAACTCTTTCCGATCTACGAGGTGGAGGAGGTAGTGTTCTTATTGGCTCAAACCTGATTTGGTTCCACTTGGTCCTTAGCTCGTTCCACTTGTGAGACTTTCTCATCAAGCTTGATCTATTTTCCAATGCCGCTATCTTGAATAAACTATTTTTCAAGAAAGATGGCATGTCGACTCACAATCACATTGTGGTCTTCTGGAATGTAGAAATAGTATCCTAATGACTCTTTAGGATATCCTATGAATCGAGCTCTAAAGGACCTAAACTCTAACTTGTCCGCTTGTTGTCTTTTGACATGAGCTGGACAACCCCAAATTCTGAGATGACTCAGACTTGGTTTCTTACCGTGCCATATCTCATACGGTGTGGTAGGAATGGTTTTAGAGGGAACCCTATTCAGTAGATAAATTGAAGTTAACAATGAGTGTCCCCAAAGAAAATCAGGGAGGTCTGTGAAGCTCATCATGGATCGAACCATATCCAATAGAGTCCGATTTCTCCGTTCTGAAACTTCCGTTGAGTTGAGGTGTTCCTGGTGGAGTCCATTGAGAGACTATGCCATTTTTTTTTAGATAGTCTAGATAGTCTAGGAATTCCCGGCTAAGGTATTCACCTCCTCGATCTGATCGAAGAACCTTAATGGGTTTTTCTGTTTGTTTTTCTACTTCATGTCTGAATTCTTTGAACTTTTCAAAAGCTTCAGACTTGTGTCTCATAAGATACACATACCCATACCTAGACAGATCATCGGTAAAGGTAATGAAGTAGACAAAATTGCCTCTAGCCGGCACATCAAATGGGCTGCACACATCAGTATGTACTAGGGCAAGGAGATCTGTGGCCCTTTCCCCATGTCCTACAAAAGGGAGTTTAGTCATTTTGCCTTGAAGACAAGATTCACAAGTTGGATATGACTCGAAAGTCAATGGACTCAATAGCCCATTTTTCTCCAATTTGTTGATCCTATCTTCTGCTATATGACCTAATCTCAGGTGCCATAGATATCTATCGTTTAGACTATCCCTAGGTCGTTTGGCATTCACGTTTTGCTCGATAGTTAAAATAGGTACATCAATATGTAGCTGATAAAGACCATTAATAAGGAAACCATTTGCAATTTTATTTCTTTCATAAAGAATGTTACAATGGTCCTTAAAGAAGGTGATCACATAACCTTCTTGTGCTAAGCATGAAACAGAAATCAAATTCCTGCTAGCTGCAGGCACAAAATAACAGTCTTTCAAAACTAAGTCTAAACCAGATGGTAATCGAAGAGGGTATGTTCCCACGGCTACTGCAGCAACTCTTGCTCCATTACCGACACGTAGGATCATGTCTCCATCCCTCAGCCTCCTGCTATCCTCAAGACCCTGCATAGAAGTGCACAGATGAGCACTAGAACCAGAGTCAAGCACCCAACTGGATGCAGAAGAAACCGTAAGGTTAGACTCAATAACGAGCATACCTCCAGAAGGACCTTCCTTCTTGTTCTTCAGGGTGGCCAGGTAAGTAGGGCAGTTCCGCTTCCAATGGCCGTCGCTGTTGCAATGGAAACACTTTCCTTTGACCATCGGCCTTTTTCTTCGGCTCTGCCTTCTTCTTCTTTGATCCTTCCACCTTTTGCTTTTTCACAGACTTTTTTTTCTTTTCCAGAAGACTTTCTTTTGGAAGAAGTCCATTCCATAGCAAGAACTGAGCCTTTAGAACCTTTCATAGAAAGCTCAGCGGTAACCAGCATATTCATTAATTCGGCCAAGGAATTCTGAAGTTTATGCATGTGGTAATTCATGATGAATTGCCCATATGCATCAGTCAAGGATTGCAGAATAATATCGTTCTGCAGGTCCAAGTCCAACTTCACACCGAGCTTCTCAAGCTCTTCCATGTCCTTGATCATTATCAGACAGTGATCTTGGACTGACTGCCCATCATGCATCTTAGCCTTAAAAAGTCATTTCGTGACTTGATATTTGGCTGCGCGACTCTGTTCACCAAACATCTCCTGTAGGTGAGCCAACATTTGGCGTGCAGTCCCGATATCCTCATGTTGGTGCTGGAGCTCATCAGACATCGAGCCCAACATGTAATATCTGGCCTTATTATCTTCGTCTATCCATTTTTTCAGAGACGCTCTCTATTCAACAGATGGACGGGCTGGTAAGGTGGGAGGGTCCTGGTCCAAAACATGGGTTAACTTCTCAAAATCCAAAATAATTTTATAGTTCCTGAGCCAATCTTTATAATTAGGTCTGATCAGTCTATGTGTGTCCAGGATACAAGCCAATGGGTTGGACGCAGATATTTTTCTGTAGAGAGTCAAAGATTCTAGTTAGATATTGTAATTTTGACTTGACCAATTTATTTAGGGATTTTATTTTTAAACAAATTAGCTTCCACTATTTTCTTGGATCCCTACACTCCCTCTATAGAGATGCGAAAATCTCCACGATTAATGATTTCTAGTGGGTGGTGTGGTCTCACCAACTGACTCATCACCTCACCTAACAGTTATTGGTGATGGGTTAGCCAATGAGTGAACAACTCTTGTTCAATGATTCTCTAATCATGGTGCACCCAAACTTGATCTCTAATTCATGAATCTCACCGTATCCAGAATATTGATCCACTCCTTAGTTAAGTCAGACCCACCATTTGCATAGACTGGATTCCTAATTGAGTCTCTCACCGTATCCAAAATATTGAGCCCAACTCATCCTCCAGCCCATAGCATCCAATGCCTAATAGACATGGTTGCGTCTTTCCGGTGCAACTGAGCCACTGTATCCAGCCGAGAACAATCAACCCCGGGAAGGGCCCGCACATCTACAATGGTGGAAGACCTCGGACTTAATCTTTTCTTAGGGAGAATTGATTCAGGTCTCATTAAACTAGACTTGGCTTAGTCATAACAATTATGACTAACCTAGTGGCATGGGTTAGCTCGGATTATTGACCACCTCAGATTAGAACTGTGTCAACAGATATGGCTAGGTAAGTGAGACCGGTGGAAGGAATATGCCATTAACTCGTACAAGAATGCATTCAGGTCGAGTAGCTTCCAATTAAAAACCAGTCGGTCGTATGTGCCAAACTTACCTTAGACACCAAATTATTGAGTCAGAACCAATTGGGTTAGCCTACAATCCAGACTCTAACCTCTGAGCCTAATTAGGTCTTGCTTGATCGTGACTCGATCTTGACCCAGACTTAATCCTATTAGGCTGGTCAATTTAAGCATTGTTGATCCCATCTAACCAACTCTTGATTCGGTTTGATCAACTGCTTAGACCTAATTGAGCTACCCAAGCTCGAACCCAGTATTATGAATATGTCTTAGATCTAAAATTCTCAATTTTAGACCTAATTAATATTCCATAAACTTAATTCTTAATTAAGTAGGGTTCATAAACAAAATATGCACAATAAATCCTAGGGTTTCAGGATCTAGGGTTTTGCAGAAAGTAAGTTTTGGGTTTCTGATTAAGGACGAACATGCAACACCCCTACACATCATAAGAACACCCCATCGAATGGAAAGAGAGGGCCTTTAAACCCTTCTTTGTTCTTATGATCGGACGGCCAAGAGGAACGCCTTAATCAGGAACATTCAATACTACAAAATAGTATCAGATCTATATCATATATCTCATATACAAAGTAGATCTAATCATGGCATATTTTGCATACATCTCATGTATTGAATCATGCATGTTTTCAGATCTAAATTATCTCATAATAATCTAAAAATTAGATTTAAATTGATCTTATCAAAATAAACCCTAATCTAGATAACTATGTAGAACTATTCTACAACTAGTCTAGACATGCATCAATCACATCTCATATGATGTTTAAAAATTAAATAATTTTATTTGCTATTTTTTAGATGTTATTATAACCATTATAATATCAGAAAATAGTAAATAAATGGATCTAAAATATGGGTTAATCAAATTAAATTGAAAATATGCAAGACTATTCTATAGAACTATTCTATTCTAGAACTAGTCATGCATATCTTCTAATCTTAGATCCTAATCATTTAATTTTAATTTTTTCTAATTTCAGATCTGGTCACATCTCATGTGACATCTAAAATTAATTATTTTCTAATTAAAATAAATTTAAAATCAGATCTAAACATTTTTAGAACCATGGCTCTGATACCAGTTGAAGGGAAATCCTGATTTCCCGGTCTAGGTTCGTTCAGATCTGATCAGATCAAGAGATATATTTCAAAAATTTTCTCTTTGATCTATATCAAATCTTAGAATATTTTAAATCTAATTAATATTATTTTAATAAATAAAATAAATAAGGATAAATTAAATCAAATTTAATTTACCTGATTTGGGTAATCCTATTACCCTGTTGATGATCCTGTATGCAGCGGAAGGTTCTGGATCTAGCCACGCAAGCACCTGGCCTCTACCAGTATCCACTCAGGCTGGATCTAGAGATCCTCTTCTTCTCTATCACATCTCCAAAAATTAGATCTGGATCTGATCTGGAGGATCTTCAAAACTCCTTTTGAAGATCAGCAGTCATCCTTTGCAGCAGCGCAGCCTTCTTGCTTTTGATCGCCTTTCTCTTGCTTGAATCGCACCAACAAAAATCCAAAACTCCTTTTGGACGTGGAGAGCAAGGGAAGAAGGTGGTTTGGCATGGAGAAGGAGGGGAGAGGCAGCCTTGGGGCGTATGGAAACTCTTTTTCAATCATAATCTGAGTTGGGCGCAGGGTCTTATTTATAGACTAACTGTGATCCAACTCCTCTTCTTCCCAACCAATCACAACCCTTTGTGAAATCAGATCTAAATCTGATTGGTGGGAATAGAGTACCCTGGATTCCTCCTTAGAGGGTGCCTAAGATTAGTCAAACTGGATTCTTAGAAGAACTCTAATTGGAATCCAAAAGGGAGGTGGAGTCCTTGTCCAACAAGGACTCCTAGGTGCCTCCAACTTGGGCGCACGCCTAGGGTGGCGTGCGCCCTCCTCCTTGCCAGGTTCTGGCAGGGGGATAGGCCCCCACCAGCTCTCAGGCATGCGCCCTCCTCCTTGCCAGGTTCTGGCAGGGGGATAGGCCCCCACCAGCTCTCCCTAGGCGTGCGCCCTCCTCCTTGCTAGGTTCTGGCAGGGGGACAGGCCCCCACCAGCTCTCCAATAGGTGCATGACATATGGTCAAAAGTCAAAGTGTCAATGGTCAACGTTTGACCAGTCAAAGGTAGACTTTTGACCAAAGTCAAAGAACAAAAAATGGCAGGTGACCAAAAATGGCAGGTAATGTCTTACAAAATAAGATAACCTATTCTGACTTGGACAACCTCCAGTCAGACCATATGAAGGCCTCTGATTGAGCACAAACTCCTTTGGCTCAGATAGGACAACTTATTTATGATAGAAAAAGAAGAACGTTAGGTTCAATCGAGTGCTAGCATGATTTCCTTGAACCTAATTGAATCTCATTCAGATCAATTGAACTAGATAAGTTCAATTGATGATCACCAGATTCAAACCCTTATTTGTGTGACCCAGTTAGGTTCAGTTTTATATGGTAATGGGATACGTCATGATCTCTATCATCGACATCATCGAAACTTCTTTCGATGGATCAGAACTCTTCTGATTCGAACAGCTAGAATGATCGATCATCTAAATCATTCTAATTGCTCCCAAAATCCACTAGTGACACCTAGCAGTATATGGTGGCAACCCATCAGAGCTGAATGCGAACCTCTTGGTGCAGCTACCTATGTGATTAAGTTCTTCTATCTTGAGCCCCGATCAGATTAGGGTTAAGGTAAACTCATCAAACCCTAGTTTCTGTCATATGATGTAATCATTCAATTCGAGTCCAATGTGAAAACCTAAATAGAAATTCTTTCTATTATTTCACTCTGCCATGGCCATGGGCTTCTAAACTTGATTCTCTTGATTATCATAGGGCTGCTCCTCTACCACCGAGGTAGATAGATTCCATCTTGATGCCATCCAATTCCTACAATGAACATGCTATAGCCAACATACACCTCAGGATTCCATATGGTTAGGAGACCGAGTAATGGTGTAGTCAAACTATAACACCCTCAAGGTGAACTGTCGATGCACCTTAGGTCAAAGAATTAGACACACTACTGCAGCATCGAGTCAGTCATTGACGAGAAGGTAGACTCCCTAATGACTACTCGAGGTGGTCACGCTCAGTGTCCTCGTTCTCTAACGAGTACCTATACTCTCACTTCGATGTCTCCACACCATAGACTCAAGACTCATCTACTAAAGAGAAGCGATTGTACACTAACCTTTTGGATCAATCACCATCCTCGTGATGATCCTATGGTCAGGAGCAATTTATGAGTTAATAATGATTATTCATATCTTAAATTTTCAACTCTTGAAAATATGAATTATCATTGCCATTAACTCAAAGAATGTATCACAGACACTAAATACACAAATGTGATAGAAAATAACCCATTTATTGATTTTAGTCAAAATTATAATTTTGCCCCTAGAAGTGTATTACAAGTGTCAGCCAATTCTGGCTTCTAGGGCACATATATCTAATAGAAATAGCCCTCATCATAAGAAAGTTCAAGAGATTTTTGAAGAAAAAATAAGGGATGAGGAAGAGGCTACTTACCAAACGAGAGCATAGCAAGAAAAAGGATAGAAAGCAGTCCCGTATTTGCTATCAATGTAAGAAGCTAGGGCACTTTAGGTCTGAATGTCCTCAACTTAAAAAGATTCCTAAGAAATACAAGAAAAAGGCTATGGTGGCAACATAGAGTGATAGTGATGACTCAAGTTTCGAAGAGGAAGAAGCTCATGAATAAGCCAACCTGTGCCTTATGGCACATGAGAATGAGGTAAGTGCTGAAATCTCGAATGAATTTACATTCAAAGAACTTCAAGAACCCTTCTATGATTTAGTAAATGATTTAAAAAAGTTAGGAACTAAAAATAAAGAATTAAAATTAAAAAATCAAGTCTTGCTAAAAGAAAATGAAACTATCCAAAATGAAAAACTAGTCTTAACTCAAAAAAATTAAAATTTAAAAGATAAAATTGATAATTTAAAATTGATAGTTAAAAAATTTACTTTGAGTTCAAATAAACTTTATGTGATTCTTGAAAATCAAAAGGCCATTTATGATGGCTAGTCTAGGCTATAACCCCCTTAAAAAATAAAAATTTTTGAAAAATATTTTTATAAATTCATAAAGTAATAAAATTTTAAATATTACTTGCTTTAAATATGGTAAACTAGGATATAAATCTTATACATATTTCTCTAACAATTCAAATATAAAAAAAATATGGGTTCCAAAAGGAACCATTATGACTAACCTTAAAGGATCCAAGAAAACTTGGGTACCTAGAGTAAGGACTTGATTTTGCATGTAGGTGTGTCTTGCATCCAAAGAAGAAAATTGAAGATGGTATCTTAACAGTGGATGCTCAAGACACATGACGAGTGATGAGTCTCAATACATCAATCTTGATGCTAAAAATGGTGGGATGGTCACATTTGGAGACAATGGCAAAGAAAAGATCATTGGTATAGGTTATGTCGGCAACACTCCCTCCAAGTATATTAAAAATATTTTATTAGTAGATGGTTTAAAACACAATCTCTTAAGTATTAGTCAACTTTGTGACAAGGGTTTCAAAGTTATTTTTGAATCTTCATTATGCATTGTAACTAGTTCCAATGACGATGGCATTAAGTTTATTGGACATGGGCATGGTAATATTTATATGGTAGATTTGAATAATCTTTCTATGATAAACATGTAATGTTTAGTAGCTATGAATGCTAAAATTAATGAGACTAGTTGGCTTTGGCATCATCGGCTTGCACACATTAGTATACATTCACTTTCAAAGCTTATCAAAAAGAAATTAGTTATCGGTTTACCAAAATTAAACTTTGAAAAAGATAAAATTTATGATGCATACCAACTAGGTAAACAAACAAGAGTTTCATTTAAATCTAAGAACATTGTTTCAACTTCTAGGCCATTGAAACTTTTGCACATGGATTTATTTGATCCTACAAGAATAGTAAGCTTCGATGAAAAATGTTATAATTTTGTAATTATCGATGACTACTCACGTTTTACATGGATTTTTTTTTTTAGTACACAAAGATGAAACTTTTCATGTTTTCATAAAGTTTTACTGAAAAGTTACAAACGAAAAAGGGTTTTCAATTTAAAGCATTCAAAGTGATCATGGAACTGAATTTGAAAATCAAGATTTTAAAAAAATTTATGATGAAAAAAAAATTAGCCATAATTTTTCAGAACCTAGGACATCCTAACAAAATGGAGTAGTAAAAAGAAAAAATAGAACTCTAGAAGAAATGGCCCATACTATGCTATGTGAAAGCAACCTTCTAAGATATTTTTGGACAAAAGCAATTAACACAGCATGTTACATCTTAAACCATGCCCTAATCAGACCAATTTTAAAGAAAACATCTTATGAGCTTTGGAAAGAAAGAAAACCTAACATTGCATATTTTCATGTTTTTGGTTGTTGATGTTTTGTTTTGAATAATGGTAAAGAAAAACTAGGTAAGTTTGATGCAAAATTTGATGAAGCTATTTTTCTTAGTTACTCCTCTTCTAGTAAAGCTTTTAGAGTTTTTAACAAAAAGAACCTTGTAGTAGAGGAGTCAATACATGTTATTTTTTATGAGACTAATGGTCTTCTATTAAGAAAGAGTGAGGGTATTGATGATGCTGATCCTCTTATAGAAGAATTGAAGGAGATTATCCTAAAGGATTCAATAATTCAAAATTAAGAGAATCATGAAGATAAGCAAAAAAATTGAGGATGAAGGACAAGAAAAACCTCAAGGTACAAATGATCTTCCAAAAGAATGGAGGTATGTTCACAATCACCCCAAAGAACTAATTATTGGTGATCCTACACATGGATAAGAACTCGCACTTTACTTAGAGATGCATATAATCATTTTGCATTTATTTATTTTTTTAATCCAAAACCATTGATGAAGCCAAAAAAGATTATAATTGGATAAATGCAATGCAAGAGAAACTTAATCAATTTGAAAAAAATAATACATGGACCTTAGTATCAAGACCTAAAAATTATCCAACAATTGATACAAAATGGGTATATAGAAATAAATTGGATGAAAATAAAAATATAATTAAGAATAAAGCAAGATTAGTCACAAAGAATTATAATCAAGAAGAGGGAATTGATTATGATAAAACCTTTGCACCTATTGCTAGACTAGAAGCAGTTAGACTTTTACTCGTTTATGCATGCTTTATGAATTTCAAACTATTTCAAATGGATGTTAAAAATGCTTTTCTAAATTGATATATTGTCGAAAAAGTTTATGTAGAACAATCTTATAGTTTTGAAAATCATGCTTTTTCAAATTATGTTTTTAGATTAAACAAAGCATTATATGGTTTAAAATAAGCACCTAGGGCTTGATATGAATGACTAAGTAAATTCATGCTTAATAATGGATTTTCAAGAGGAAATGTAGATACAACCCTTTTCATTAAAAGAGATCATGATGACATCTTAGTAATACAAATATATGTTGATGATATTATATTTGGATCTACTAATGAAACTTTATGTCAAGATTTTGCTAAGCTCATGCAGGGGGAGTTCGAGATGAGCATGATAGATGGACTAACATTCTTTCTTGGACTTCAAATCAAATAAACAAAAGAAAGAATCTCCATCACTCAAAGCAAGTACATAAGAGAACTACTCAAGAGATTTAGGATGGAGAGCTCCAAAGCAATTGGTACCCCCATGAGTCCATCATGTAAGCTTGACAAGGATGAAGGAGATAAAAGTATTGATCAAAAACTTTATAGAGGTATGATTGGTTCTTTATTGTATTTAACTGCTAGTAGATTAGATATCATGTTTAGTGTTTGTTTATGTGTATGATTTCAATCTAATCCAAAAGAATCATATTTAAATGCTATAAAAAAATACTTAAATATCTAAAAGAAACTCAATCCGTAGGTTTATGGTACTCTAAGAATTCATCAATCGATTTAATTGGATATTCAGATGCAGACTTTGCTGGATGTAAATTAGATAGAAAAAGTACTAGTGAAACTTGCCAATTTTTAGAAGTTAACTTAATCTCTTGGTTTAGCAAGAAGCAAAATTCGGTAGCATTGTCTATGGCCGAGGCCGAATACATTACAGTCGAAAGTTGTTATGCACAAATCTTGGGGATTAAGCAATAACTTGAAGATTTTAGCATCAAACTAAATAAAACTCCCATAAGATATGATAATATTGGTGCCATTAATCTAACTAAGAATCCAATCCAACACTCTAGATCAAAACACATTGAAATAAGACATCATTTTATAAGAAAGGATGTTCAAAATAATGACATAATTCTTAATTATGTTTGTACTGAAAATCAACTGGCTGATATTTTTACTAAGGCCTTAAGTAAAGATAAATTCTATGAGATTAGAAGAGAATTAGAAATTCTTAATCCCCTAGCCTAAGTATTTTTATGATTTCAATCTTAAATCTATCAAAAATGACATTAATCTTTATCTTGAGCCTATATCTCAAATTTTCTTTCTCAAAAAGCTCAAATCTAACCTTTCTTGATCATTCTCATGAATGAAATTTCAATACTTAAAATCTTATATTTTTTCTAAATTTTCCATCTCTCTTGAATCTTTGAAGTTCAAAATAATTTTGTTTAATATAATTATATTATTCAAAAAAGAGGAGATGTATTTTTAATTCATGTTGTTCATAAATAGAATTAAAAAAAAGAAAATATATTCATTCTAAATTTATTGTGTTCATTCAAAATGGGAAAGAAAAGCTAAAAGATAAATTTATCCAATAATAATTATGAAAAAAAGGGGGAGAAAATATTATGTGATGAATTTTTTAGTATTTACTCTTAAAAAATAAGAAAAAAGATGTTTGTTTGTTAAATATTATCTAGTTAGCCTTGACTGAATATTCTAATTAATTTGAGTTAACAATAATGAATTTTGATTGTTTTATGATTCTTTTAACTTAAGCCTTCATGTGATTATTTAGTTTAAATTCAATTGATTTGATTGCCAAATTATTTTTGATAACTAGTTGGAGTTAAAACTAAATTAAAATATATTCTCACTCCAAAAAAAATAATTTTGATACATATTTTTAATTTTAAAATTTATTTAAAAATATAAATATAATACATAATTTTTAGTATGCCTTTAAAAATTTTTGTAAAATTATTTTTGCTCTGATACTATCTTTGTTTTGCTCGATACATTTCTGATATATATCTTTTTCGAGCTTAATTGACTGAAATTTATTTAAGAAAAAAAAATAAATAATGAATTAAATATTGTGCTTGATTCTGCTATTCAAATCTTTGAAAAGCTCTAATCTTCTTAAAGCTTAAAAGTACAAACTTGAAAATCTGTTCAAAGAATCATATTCATTCAAAAAGGAGGAGAGCCTTTGATATTTGAGTTTAAGCTAATTTTTTGTAAAGAATGAAATTTCAAATGAAAGCTTTTAAAGGGGAGCTGATTCATTTGATTTGATTCAATTTTTTGAATTTGATACATCTATCATTTGACACACCTTATCATATCTCTCATTCCTCATCTGATTCAGATGCTTTCAACTATGATCTCTACTAGATTTAGTTTAGTCATCTTTATATTAGGTTATGATCAAGTATCTCTTAGTTGTTTCTATGAGTTATTGTTCAAGTCATAGTTGGTTATATTTTTTTTGGATCAAACTTATGGCATTGGTACTATTGACTATTTGGATAATGGATTGTTGTATCCATGAATTTTGTATGTTTTGATGGCCTAATTCTAATGAATGCTTTTGATACCTTTAACACTTATATATTTTGATGACTTGATGTTATGATAATCATTTGAATGTAAATATGTGATGATGTCATTTGAATGATGTGATATGAAATATTTGTGAATTGGCTAAATTTCATTATGATCATTATATTGTAAATTGAAAGTTTTATTATAAACACTTATTCTAACAAAAAAATATATAGAATAAATTAAGAGGGAGGCTTTTTTATTTTTGAATTTTAAAATCCTTTAAGATCTTACTTAATGATGTCGAAAAGGGAGAGTAGAGTAAATAAAATTAGGGTATAAGCAAAAATGAAGTAAAATTGACAAAAGAAATAAAATAGATGTAAAATTGACTAAAGGAATAAGTAAGTCAAATACTTTTACAAATTATTTAAATGCCTAACTATAAGTAATCATCAAACTGCTCTTAATGCCATATTGATCAAATAATTGAATATAATATCCTAGTATGTGATGTAGCATGTTCCTTCAAAATTTTTGAAATCCTCAATCAATGCTTCTATATGCTTTATTTTTTGCTTATGCTCAAATATTTTATCATCATCAAAAAGAAAGAGATTGTTACTCCAAGAATCGATTTTGATGATTACAAAGCATTTGAGGGGATTACTAATGAATTTGGCTTGAAAATAGACTTTTTGTATTTTAGAGGCAAAATTATAATTTTATCAAGTTTTGATTTGAGAGTCTCAAGAGTAAGTATAGAAGATTTCTAATCCTTTGGAGGTAGTTCCATGATTTTTGGATGATTATTTTGGAAGAAAATTAAGTTTGAAGTGAAAGGATCGACCCCTAGGTCATCTCCTAATGAAAAAGGCTATTTGGCACACTATCTCTATGCCAAAGATTGACCTCAGGGTCGACCTCTACTATTTCGAAGGCTAAAAATATAGAACAACTATTTTTTAAGATTTTATATCAGAGGTCGACCTTGACCTCAAGGTCGACCCCTGTGCTATGAGTCGACCCCTATGCCATAAGTCAACCCATTAGTCAACCCATTAGTCAACCCATGCAATGAAAATTTTTCTGCAATGGCTATTTTTTTATTATTTTGGTAGATTTTAATGATTTCTTTAATATCTCTAATGGCTACAAATCTTGCCCAAGATTCTGTCCTCCACCTATTGAAGATTTAAAAGACTTTAAATAGGAAAAAACACAAGAGATTGGTGTGATTCAATTACAGCCCTAAGCAAAAGTCATCTTCAAGAAAAGAAGCCTTCATTTCAAGTTTACCTACCTCTCAAGAGCTCTTTTAAATCTCCAACAATCTTGAAAAAAATTAGAGAAGCTTCCTCCATTATTCTGAAAAGCATTCTTAAGATTTTATTTGCTCACAAAGGGAGCTAAACTTGTATTTGATTGTCATTAAATTTTTTTTCTCTGCTTTACTATTTTGATTCAAGTTTCGAGAGAAGGTTGATCCTAACCTTGAATAGGATTGTATTGGATTGGCTTGTACCCAAAAAATAGGTGTTCTAGCTTGGGATAGCTTGGATTGGAGGTTTCCAATAGTGTATTTAGTTTGAATACGGTTAGTGGATTTTAATTTCCAAGTAGAAGCTTAGAGAGTGGATGTAGGTGCAAGAAAAGCACTGAACCACTATAAATCTTGCTTGTTTGTGGCATGCTTGCTATCTTTCATTCTTTAGTTTATTAATTTTTTGCTCTCTAATCTTTTATATTTTTTCTCTAACCTAAATCGCTTCACACACACATCTTGAATATCATCATTCAATCTTGATATCTTTAAATTAGCTTTAAAATTTTAAAAACCCAATTCACCTCCCCCTCTTAGGTTGTATTATTAGGCAATAAAAATCATCAATCTAGGAATGCCAGACTTACCTTAGACACCAATCAATTTATCAATTTTGATTTGGTCTGCCTAAAGATTCGAGCTCGACCACTGAGCCACGATCAATATCTATTTGTTAGATGTATGGACTTTGATCAACTACAACTATTGAAGTGATCTATAGAAATGATCTAATCTTAATTATCTATTAATTATGTTTGATCAATTTCTTAACTTAGTCTATATTTAATCTAATCCTAGGTCTAACCCAGTTAAGGATCTAATCAAAGCTAACCCATTACCCTTTAATCCATGTTTTATGAAATTAACTTATGATCTTTAAATCACAAACCTAAATCCTAAACAATCACTTAATTCTTAATTAAGTTCAAAGCTTATGGATTTGTATTTATAGAACCTCAAAACTAATTTTTGATTTGATCATTTGAAATATTTTCAAATTGTAAATAGTTTACATTGAATCATATTCAATACATGATTTTAGATCTAATTTATTTTAATATTTAGATCATGTCCTATGGTCTCGAATCTAAGATTTTGTAGAAAGCAAGTTCTCAATTTAAATTCTACAAAATAAATATATCATATATATTCTAGATTCAAAATAAAAGATATATATCAACATATGCAACAATAGGATCTAGATCTAAACATAAAACATATCATAAGGATCAGAACATAAACCATTTAAAGTTAGATTTAAAATTTAAAAATAAATTATTAATTATTTTAGATCTTATCTAACACATTTATGATTTAGATTATTCAGGTAAGCACATACTAGGACAACCTCTCTACTGTAAGGGATAAACCTTACAATAGGATAACCTTATAGCAGTATGTACAATCCGATATTATTTAGATCTAATCTAAATAATCTAAAATAGATTAACATCTATTTAATTTTAGATTTAAATTAAAAATTAAATTATAAAATTATTTAGATCATATCTAACTTATGAGAATTTACGATGCTCCCAAGCCTTAAGAGGCTATAGGTGGAGACTAGGACAGGAGTGGTCCTAGGATAGTGGTGGTGCATAGCCCTCCACGGGCTCGAGGTCTAGGTGTTCGAGATCTTGAGGGACTTGGTGAAGAAAAATCCTGATTTTTTGGATCATGTTCGATCAGATCTGATCGGATCAAGAGATATATTTCAAATTTTTTTCTCTTTAATCCAAATCAGATCTAGAATGTTTCAGATCTGATTCTTATTATTTTAATAATAAAAATAAAATCTAGATAAATTAAATCAAATTTAATTTATCTTGATGTAGGGTAATCCTATTATCCATTGATGATCCTGTAAGCAGCGGAAGGTTCTAGATCTAGCCACGCAAGTGCCTGGCCTCTATCGGTATCCACTCAGGCTGGATCTGGAGATCCTCTTCTTCTCTATCATGTCTCCAAAAATCAGATCTGAATCTGATTTGGAGGATCTTCAAATCGAAGATCAGCAGTTGTCCTTTGCAGCAGCGCAGCTTTCTAGCTTTTTGTTGCCTTTCTCTCATCTGGATTGCATCAACTTGGATCCCAAACTACTTTGGGCGTGGAGAGGAGAGGGAGAAGATGGTCTTGGCATGGAGGAGGAGGAGAGAGGCAGCCTTGGGGCATGGAGAATTATATTTTTCTTTGAGTTGGGTG
This sequence comes from Cocos nucifera, assembly GCA_006176705.1. Lineage (NCBI taxonomy): Eukaryota > Viridiplantae > Streptophyta > Magnoliopsida > Arecales > Arecaceae > Cocos > Cocos nucifera. The sequence goes on from QRFJ01002670.1 coordinate 50,583, forward strand.
CAGGGTCTTATTTATAAACTATGCGTGATCCAACTCCTCTTCTTCCCAACCAATCACAACCCTTTGTGAAATCATATCCAAATCTAATTGGTGGGAATGGAGTCCCCTGGATTCATCCTTAGATGGTGCCTAAGACCAGTCAAACTTGGTTTTTAGGAGAAGTCTAATCGGAATCCAAAAGGGAGATGGAGTCCCTGTCCAATAGGGACTCTTAGGCGCCTCCTGCTTGGGCGCACGGCACCCTTGGCATGCACCCTCCTTCTTGCCAGCTTCTGGTAAGGGCATAAGCCCCCACCAGCTCTCTAATAGGTGCATGATATGTGGACAGAAGTCAAAGTATCAATGCTCAACATTTGACCAGTCAAAGGTCAACTTTTGACCGAAGTCAAAGGACGAGAAATGGCAGGTGACCAAAAATGGTAGGTACTGTCTTACAAAATAAGACAACCATTTTCTGATCTAGATAGGCTATAGTCAGACCAAGTGAAGACCTCTGAGCACAAACTCCTTTGGCTCAGTTAGGATAACTTTTTATGATAGTAAAAGAAGAATGTTAGGTTCAATCGAGTGCTAGAACGATTTCCATAAACCTAATTGAATCTCATTTAGATCAATTGAACTGGATCAGTTTAATTGATGATCACCAGATTCAAATCCTTATTTGTATAACCCAGTTAGGTTCAGTTCTCTATGGTAATGGGATATATCATGATCTCTATTATCAACATCATCAAAACTCCTTTCGATGGATCAGAACTCTTCTGATTCGAACAGCTAGATTGATCGATCATCTAAATCATTCTAATTGCTCCAAAAATCCACCAGTGACACCTAGCAGTATATGATGGCAACCCATCAGAGATAAATGCAAACCTCTTGGTGCAGCTACCTGTGTGATTAAGTTCTTTTATCTTGAGCCCCGATCAGATTAGGGTTAAGGTGAACTCGTCAAACCCTAGTTTCTATCATATGATGTAATCATTTGATTCAAGTCTGATGTAAAAATCTAAATAGAAACTCTTTCTATTATTTCACTCTGCCATGGCCTTGGGCTTCTGGACTTGATTCTCATAATCATCATAGGGCTGCTCCTCTACGATCAAGGTAGATAGATTCCATCTTGATGCAATCTAGTTCCTACAATGAACATGCTATAGCCAACATACACCTCAGGATTCCAAATGGCTAGAAGACCGAGTTATGGTGTAGTCAAACTATAACATCCTCAAGGTGAACTGTCGATGCACCTCAGATCAAAGAACCAGACACACCACTGTAGCATTGAGTCAGTCATTGATGAGAAGGTAGACTTTCTAATGACTACTCGAGGTGGTCACGCTCAGTGTCTTGTTCTCTAACGAGTATCTATACTCTCGCTCTGATGTCTCCACACCATAGACTCAAGACTCATCTACTAAAAAGAAGCGATTGTACACCAACCTTCCGGATCAATCACCATCCTCATGATGATCCTATGGTCGGATGCATTTTATGAGGTAATAATGATCATTCATGTCTTAAATTTTCAACTCTTGAAAATATAAATTATCATTATCATTAACTCAAAGGATGTATCATAGACACTAAATACACATATGTGATAGAAAATAACCCATTTTATTAATAATAGTCAAAATTATAATTTTGCCCCTAGAAGTGTATTATAAGTGTCAGCCAATTCTGGATTCTAGGGCACATATATCTAACAATCTTCCACTTGTTCTAAAGCTAATTGGCTATAAATCTAAGTTCCATCTTCTTAAGGTGGGCTTCGATCTTCTGCTGGCCTAATGGCTTTGTAAGCGGGTCTGCCACATTATCTGTGAAGTCGACTCTCTTGACATCGACGTAACCCTTCTTGAGGTAATCGCGGATGAGGTGGTATCGCCACTCAATGTGCTTGAATTTTTGGTGAGACCTCGGCTCCTTAGTAAGAGCTATGGCACCATTGTTATCGCAGTATAGAGGAATGGCATCTAATGGCATTACTCCAATTTCTGCAGCAAACTTCTTGTACCAGAATGCTTCCTTTGCAGCCTCTGATGCAGCGATATATTCTACTTCCATAGTGGAATCTACTATCATAGTTTGCTTGGAACTCTTTCAGCTGACAGCACCACCATTGCACACAAACAGACTCCCAGATGTCGACTTTCGATCATCTACATCGAACATGAAATCCGAGTCTGTGTATCCCTGGACTTAGAGTTCTCGGTTACCAAAGACCAACATCATATCCTTAGTTCTTCTTAAATACTTAAGGATACATTTCACAAAAGTCTAGTGTTCTTCACCTGGATTTGACTGATATCTGCTTGTGACACTCACAGCATGGGCTATATCAGGTCGTGTACATAGCATGGCATACATGAGGCTCCCTATTGCAAAAGCATAAGGGATCTTGCTCATGCATTCTATTTCCTCAGGTGTGCTAGGGTACATCTTCTTGGAAAGATGAATACCATGTCTGAAGGATATTAATCCCCTCTTAGAGTTTTCCATACTAAACCTCTTTAGTACTTCCTCTATGTACATCTTCTGTGAAAGTCCTAGCATCCTATTCGGTCTATCCCTATAGACCTTAATTCCTAGAATAAAGGATGCTTCACCTAGGTCTTTCATGGAGAATTCCTTGGACAACCACATTTTGACTGTCGTCATCATGGGAATATCATTCCCAATAAGGAGGATGTCATCCACATACAATACGAGGAAGACAACAGCGCTCCCACTGACCTTTTTGAAAACACATGGTTCCTCTTCGTTTTTGATAAAACCAAACTTTTTGATCACATCATTGAAACGAGTGTTCCAGCTCCAAGATGCTTGCTTAAGTCCATATATGGACCTTTGCAGCTTGCAAACCTTGTGATCAGTATCATTGGATGTGAAACCTAATGGCTGTTCCATATAGATATCTTCCTCAACATATCCATTTAGGAATGCCGTTTTCACATCCATTTGCCATATTTCATAATCAAAATAGGCCGTAATGGGAAGAAATGTGCGGATGGATTTTAGTATAGCCACTGGGGAAAAGGTATCCTGATTGTCAATGCCTTCGCGTTGACTATAACCTTTTGCCACTAGTCTAGCCTTGAATGTCTCCACATTTCCATCTGCACCAATCTTTCTCTTGAAGATCCATTTACATCCAATAGGTACAATACCTTCTGGTGGATCTACCAAGGTCCAGACTTGGTTTGAGTGCATCGAGTCAATTTCTAACTGCATTGCCTCTAGCCATTTCTCGGAGTCGATATCTGATATCGCCTCGTTGTAGGTTTTGGGATCATCACCATAAGCACCATTACCTATGAGGAACATTTTCTCTACTTCCTCTGAAATAATACCTAAGTATCTTTCAGGGGGACGGAAAACTCTTTCTGATCTATGAGGTGGAGGAGGTAGTGTTCTTATTGGCTCAACCTGATTTTGTTCAGTTGGTCCTTAGCTCGTTGTACTTGTGAGGCTTTCTCATCAAGCTTAATCTACTTTCTAATGCCGCTGTCTTGAATAAACTATTTTTCAAGAAAGATGGCATGTCGACTCACAATCATATTGTAGTCTTCTGAAATGTAGAAATAGTATCCTAATAACTCTTTAGGATATCCTATGAATTGAGCTCTGAAGGACATAAACTCTAACTTGTTCGCTTATTATCTTTTGACATAAGCCGGACAATCCCAAATTTTGAGATGACTCAGACTTGGTTTCTTACCGTTCCATATCTCATACGGTGTGGTAGGAATGGTTTTATAGGAAACCCTATTCAGTAGATAAATTAAAGTTAACAATGAGTGTCCCCAAAGAAAATTAGGGAGGTCTGTGAAGCTCATCATGGATCGGACCATATCCAATAGAGTTCGATTTCTCCATTCTAAAATCTCGTTGAGTTGAAGTGTTCTTGGTGGAGTCCATTGAGAGACTATGTCATTTTCCTTAAGATAGTCTAGGAATTCTCGACTAAGATGTTCATCTCCTCGATCTGATCGAAGAACCTTAATGGCTTTTCCAGTTTATTTTTCTACTTCATGTCTAAATTCTTTGAACTTTTCAAAAGCTTCAGACTTGTGTCTCATAAGATACACATATCCATACCTAGATAGATCATCAGTAAAGGTAATGAAGTAGACAAAATTACCTCTAGTCGGCACATCAAATGGGCCGCACACATCAGTATGTACTAGGGCAAGGAGATCTATGGCCCTTTCCCCATGTCCTACGAAAGAGAGTTTAGTCATTTTGCCTTGAAGACAAGATTCACAAGTTGGATATGACTCAGAAGTCAATGGACTCAATAGCCCATTTTTCTTCAATTTGTTGATCCTATCTTCTGCTATACGACCTAATCTCAGGTGCCATAGATACCTATAGTTTGGACTATCCCTAGGTCATTTGGAATTCACGTTTTGCTCGATAGTTAGAACAGATACATCAATATGTAGCTGATAAAGATCATTAATAAGAAAATCATTTGCAATTTTATTTCTTTCATAAAGAATGTTACAATGGTCCTTAAAGAAGGTAATCACATAGCCTTCTAGTGCTAAGCATGAAACAGAAATTAAATTCCTACTAGCTGCAGGCACATAATAACAGTCTTTCAAAACTAAGTCTAAACCAGATGGTAATCAAAGAGGGTATGTCCCTACCATCACTGTAGCAACTCTTGCTTCATTTTTGATGCTTAGGATCATCTCTCCATCCCTTAGTCTCCTGCTATCCTCAAGACCCTGCATGAAAGTGCACAGATGAGTACTAGAACTAGAGTCAAGCACCCAATTGGATGCAGAAGAAATCGTAAGATTAGACTCAATAACGAGCATACCTCCAGAAGGACCTTCCTTCTTATTCTTTAGGATGGCCAGGTAAGTAGGACAGTTCTGCTTCCAATGGCCATCGCTATTGCAATGGAAACACTTTTCTTTGACATTGGCCTTCTTCTTTGGCTCTGCCTTCTTATTCTTTCCTCCTTCCACTTTCTGCTTTTTCGCAGACTTCTTTTTTTTTAGAAGACTTTCTTTTGGAAGAAGTCCATTCCATAGTAAGAACTAAGCCTTTAGAATCTTTCATAGAAAGCTCGGCGGTGACCAGCATATTTATTAATTCGGCTAAGGAATTTTGAAGTTTATGCATGTGGTAATTCATGATAAATTGCCCATATATATCAGTCAAGGATTGTAGAATAACATCGTTCTGCAGATCCAAGTCTAACTTCACACCGAGCTTCTCAAGCTCTTTCAAGTCCTTGATCATCAGACAGTGATCTTAGACTGACTACCCATCATGCATTTTAGTCTTAAAAAGTCGTTTCGTGACTTGATACTTGGTTGCATGACTCTGTTCACCAAACATCTCCTGTAGGTGAGCCAACATTTGGCGAGCAGTCCCGATATCTTCATGTTGGCGCTGGAGCTCATCAGACATCGAGCCCAATATGTAATATTTGGCCTTATTATCTTCGTCTATCATTTTTTCAGAGATGCTCTCTATTCAGTGGATGGACGGGCTGGTAAGGTGGGAGGGTCCTGGTCCAATACATGTGTTAACTTCTCAAAATCCAAAATGATTTTGTAGTTCCTGAGCCAATCTTTATAATTGGATCCAGACAGTGTATGAGTGTCTAGGATACGTGCTCATAGGTTGGACGCAGACATTTTCCTGTAGAGAGTCAAAGATTCAAGTTAGATACTGTAATTATGACTTGACCAATTTGTTTAGGGATTTTATTTTTAAACAAATTAGCTCCCACTAGTTTCTCGAATCTCTACACTCTCTTTGTAGAGATGCAAAAATCTCCATGATTAATGATTTTTAGTGGATGGTGCGGTCTCACCAACTGACTCATCACCTCACCTAACAGTTATTGATGATGGATTAGCCAATTAGTGAACAACTCTTGTTCAATGATTTTCTAATCATGGTGCACCCAAACTTGGTCTCTAATTCATGAGTCTCACCGTATCCGAAATATTGATCCACTCCTTAGTTAAGTCAGATCCACCATTTGCACAGACTGAATTCCTAATTGAGTCTCTTATCATATCTAGAATATTGAGCCCAACTCATCCTCCAGCCCATAGCATCCAATGCCTAATAGACATGGTTGCATCTTTTCGGTGCAACTGAGGCACTATATCCAATCAAGAACAATCAACCCCAAGAAGGGCCCGCACATCTACAATGGTGGAAGACCTCAGACTTAATCTTTTCTTAGGGAGAATTGATTCAGATCTCATTAAACTAGACTTATCATAGTCATAACAATTATGAATAACCTAGTGGCATGGGTTAGCTTGGATTATTGACCACCTCAGATCAAAACTGAGTCAATAGATATGGCCAGGTAAGTGAGACCAGTGGAAGGGATATGCCATTAACTCGTACAAGATTGCATTCAGGTCAAGTAGCTTCCAATTAAAAACCAGTTGGTTGTATGTGCCAAACTTACCTTAGACACCAAATTATTGAGCCAGAATCAATTGGGTTAGCCTACAATCCAGACTCTAACCTCTGAGCCTAATTAGGTCTTGCTTGATTGTGACTCAATCTTGACCTAGACTTAATCCTATTAGGTTGATCAATTTAAGCATTGTTGATCCCATCTAACCAACTCTTGATTCGGTTTGATTAACCGCTTCGACCTAATTGAGCTACCCAAGCCCGAACCCAGTATTATGAATATGTTTTAGATCTAAAATTCTCAATTTTAGATCTAATTAATATTCCATAATCTTAATTCTTAATTAAGTAGGGTTCATAAACAAAATATGCACAATAAATCCTAGGGTTTCAGGATCTAGGGTTTTGTAAAAAATAAATTTTGGATTTTTGATTAAGGATGAATGCGCAGTACCCCTATACATCATAAGAACACCACATCAGATGGAAGGAGAGAGAGCCTTTAAATCCTTCTTCATTCTTATGATCGGACGGCTAAGAGGAACGCCTTAATCAGGAACATGTAATACTACAAAATAGTTTTAGATCTATATCATATATCTCATATACAAATTAGATCTAATCATAGCATATTTTGCATACATCTCATGTATCGAATCATGCATATTTTTAGATTTAAATTATCTCATAATATTCTAAAAAATTAGATTTAAATTGATCTTATCAAAATAAACTCTAATCTAGATAATTGTGTAGAACTATTCTACAACTAGTCTAGACATGCATCAATCATATCTCATATGATGTTAAAATTAAATAAAGTTTATTTGCTATTTTATAGATGATATTATAAAAATTATAATATCAAAACATAATAAATAAATAGATCTAAAATATGATTTAATTAGATAAAATTAAAAACATGCAAGACTATTCTATAGAACTATTCTATTTTAGAACTAGTCATTCATATTTTCTAATCTTAGATCCAAATCATTTAATTTTATTTTTTTCTAATTTCAGATCTAATCACATTTCATGTGATATCTAAAATCAATTATTTTTTGATTAAAATAAATAAAAAATTAGATCTAAACATTTTAGAATCATGGGCTCTGATACCAGTTGAAGAAAAATTTTGATTTCTCGGACCAGGTTCGTTCAGATCTGATTGGATCGAGAGATATATTTCAAAATTTTTTTTCTTTAATCCAAATCAAATATAAGATATTTTAGATCTAATTATTATTATTCTAATAATAAAAATAAAATCTAGATAAATTTAATTTAATTTAATTTATCTTGATGTAGGATAATCCTATTACCCGTTGATGATCCTGTAAGCATTGAAAGGTTCTGGATCTAGCCACGCAAGTGCCTAACCTCTATTGGTATCCACTCAGACTAGATCTAGAGAACCTCTTCTTCTCTATCACATCTTCAAAAATTAGATCTGAATCTAATTTGGAGGATCTTCAAAACACCTTTCGAAGATCAGCAGTTGTCCTTTGCAGCAGCGCAGCTTTCTAGCTTTTTATTGCCTTTCTCTCATCTGGATTGCACCAACTTGGATCCCAAACTACTTTGGGCATGGAGAGGGGAGGGAGAAGATGGTCTTGGCATGGAGAATGAGGAGAGAGACAGCCTTGGGGTGTGGAGAATTATATTTTTCTTTGAGTTGGGCGTAGGTTCTTATTTATAGACTATGCGTGATCCAACTCCTGTTCTTCCCAACCAATCATAACCCTTTGTGAAATCAGATCTAAATTTGATTGGTGGGAATAGAGTCCCCTGGATTCATCCTTAGATTGCACCTAAGATCAGTCAAACTTGGTTCTTAGAAGAAGTCTAATCGGTATCCAAAAAGGAGATAGAATCCCTATCCAATAGGGACTCCTGGGCGCCTCCTGCTTGGCGTGCATCCTCCTCCTTGCCAGCTTTTAGGGCATGCGCCCTCCTCCTTGCCAGCTTCTAAAAGGGGGACAAGCCCCCACCAGCTCTGCAATAGGTGCGTGACACGTGGACAGAAGTCAAAGTGTCAATGGTCAACATTTGACCAATCAAAGGTGAACTTTTGACCAAAGCCAAAGGACGAAAAATGGTAGGTGACCAAAAATGGCAGGTATTGTCTTACAAAATAAGATAATCCTTTTCTGATCTGGATAGGCTCTAGTCAGACCAAGTGAAGGCCTTTGAGCACAAACTCCTTAAGCTCTGTCAGGATAACTTTTTATGATAGTAAAAGAAGAACGTTAGTTTCAATCGAGTGCTAGCATGATTTTCTTGAACCTAATTGAATCTCATTCAGATCAATTGAACTAGATCAGTTTAATTGATGATCATCAGATTCAAATCCTTGTTTGTATGATCCAATTAGGTTCAGTTCTGTATGGTAATGGGATATGTCATGATCTTTATTATCGACATCATCAAAACTCCTTTCGATGGATCAGAACTCTTTTGATTTGAACAGCTAGAATGATCGATCATCTAAATCATTCTAATTTCTCTCAAAATCCACTAGTGACACCTAGCAGTATATAGTGGCAACCCATCAGAGCTGAATGCGAACCTCTTGGTGTAGCTACCTGTGTGATTAAGTTCTTCTATCTTGAGCCCCGATTAGATTAGGGTTAAGGTGAACTCATCAAACCCTAGTTTCTATCATATGATGTAATCATTTGATTCAAGTTCGATGTGAAAACCTAAATAGAAACTCTTTCTATTATTTCACTCTGCCATGGTGATGGGCTTCTGGACTTGATTCTCATGATCATCATAGGGCTGCTCCTCTACCACCAAGGTAGATAGATTCCATCTTGATGCAATCCAGTTCCTACAATGAACAGCTATAGCCAACATACACCTCAGGGTTTCGAATGGCTAAGAGATCGAGTTATGGTGTAGGCAAACTATAACATCCTCAAGGTGAACTGCTGATGCACCTCAAGTCAAAGAATCAGACACACCACTGCAGCATCGAATCAGTCATTGATGAGAAGGTAGACTTCCTAATGACTACTCAAGGTGGTCATGCTCGGTGCCCTCATTTTCTAATGAGTATCTGTACTCTCGCTCTGGTGTCTCCACATCGTAGACTCAAAACTCATCTAATAAAGAGAAGCGATTATACACCAACCTTCTGGATCAGTCACCATCCTCATGATGATCCTATGGTCGGGAGCATTTTATGAGTTAATAATGATTATTCATGTCTTAAATTTTTAACTCTTGAAAAAATAAATTATCATTATCATTAACTCAAAGGATGTATCACAGACACTAAATACACATATGTGATAGAAAATAAAATATTTTATTGATAATAGTCAAAATTATAATTTTGCCCCTAGAAGTGTATTACAAGTGTCAGCTAATTCTGACTTCTAGGGTATATATATCTAACACTTGGTTGGTACTTCAAAGACCTAGAATACAAAGTGGAGCAAGGAACCAAGGTTGGAAAGATTGAAGACTATAGAAAAGGAGCTTTCTATAGGTTAGCTGGCTTAGTCTCAGACTGGGTTGGCTAAGTCTTAGAGCACAGGACAGATAGAAGGTCACATTTGGGACTACAGGCATAGGACTAAAATTGGATCGACTCAGTCTGAAACTGAGCTGACCCGATCTTAGGTTAGCCGAACCAGTGCTGAGACTAAGTCAGCCTAGTGTGTGGGTAGAGAGACGCGTTGGTTCTATTTGGGCTAGGATAGGAACTTATCCTAGGGGTCTTAAAGTCTAGTTTAAGAGGTCTTAAGGAGGCTAATTCATGTATGGGTCAGATCTAGATTCAGAAGATGAGAGCATGGGAGACATGGGTGTACATGGGCTCGGTGAGTGCTTTCATGTATTGGATTAGCTGAGGTATTTTTTGATCGAGTCTAATGGCTATGTATAAATACATAGGTTGTATTAGGATTTCAAAAAAAAAAAAGATGTGAAATACAGATCTTTTCTTCCTTAATTTTTTCTTCTTCTCTTCTCTCTAGAGTTGCCATCCTAGGGTTCTTGAAGAAGCCCTAGAGAGGGGGGGCGTCTCCCAAAAGCCCAAGCAGGGAGGCATCCCATCATAGATCTAGGTGGAGGATCGGTGGTTTCCTACCTAAAGAGAATGTCATAGGTTTCTTCAGATCCGTGCTAAAGATCAGGAGCTTCCACAACATGGTATCAGGGCTTGTGATGCCAAGGATGATTGGCATTCAAGCGATACCATGGTTCCTTCAATTGGTATCAGAGTGAGGTGATGCCAGTTGGTGGGGCTACATTTGGTATCAAAGCCTGATGGTGCATGGAAGGGGAAGGAGAAGTCGTACAAGATGAAATCAAAAATTTGCATAAGAATTTCATGGTATGTCTCAGCTCTATTGTTGTTGTTGCTGTGGTTTGGCCAATCAGGAGCATCGGGTTGAAGGTGGAGGTTGAGAGGATTAACAAGAAGAGATTTTTTTGGGATGGAAGGATTGGGTGCATGATTTGTTAATCGGTTTTGGTAAAAAGACTGGGGTGTATGATGGTTATGTGACAGGCAGAGAGCACTGGAGTGCTACAGTAGCATTTTCTTAAAGATGTGGGGCTGAGAGAGGCTCGATGGTGCAGCAGTCGAGGAAGGTATCTTAGTAGAGAGCATCAAGGTTCTCTAGGAAGATGGGCAGTGTGGGGTTATTGAAGAGAGGTTTTTCAAAGGGTAATAGTCAAATGAAGGTTGAAGAAGTGACTATACATCCTTCGAGGTCAAGAAGGTAGGGAAGTAGTTGGGGGTGCATTTAGTAGTTCGACCAGAGCATGGATTTACGAAGAGTGATGGAGATGGATGATCCATGAAGGTCTAGTAGGATAGTGTTGGATGGCTATAGAGTGGGCAGAGATAAGGCTAGGGACACTGGAGTGCTGCAGTAGTGCTTCCCTAGAGGCACGGGGCTGAGAGAGGCTCGGTGGTGCAGCAGTCGAGGGAGGTATCTCAATAGATGGTGTCAGGGGCATCTCAAGATGATCGGGTGTAGGTCTTAGGGAGATTGAGGAGGTTTTAAGGAGTGTCAAAGGCATTAAGTAGCCAGAAGTATCATGGATTAGGTTTCTACTGCAAGGGCACCAGGAAGAGTCATGGTTCAGGTAGAGGATACTTCTCTAGGTGCAACTAAAGCGATGGCTAGTGTAGTGATAGAAAAGAAGGACTAGGATGGAATTTTCTAGGATTCAATCACTAGATTCAGAAGAGTTGGATGAGCTCTTGGGTTTCAGAGGTGTCCATGGGTTGCGGAGGTATTTAAGATGGCTTCAAAGGGGTCCGTAGAGCACGGAGAGTTCGAAGGGGCAGCGATGGTGTTTGAGGTATAGCAGTAGGCTCAGTAGTATTGTGTTGAGTGGTTGGCCTCGGGTGACTTAAGCATAGAGTCGGCTTCTATAGCATCAAATGGACTTTGGATATAGGTAGAGCTCCGGAGAGGTGGCTTCACAATTGGAGAGAAATTTGATATGAGTTCAGAGTAGAGGGGTGCAGGAAGATCGATATCTTAGCACTAACACTGGTGATGCACAGTTCCAGGTGGAGTGGCATGTATAGATGGACAGGACTAGTTCTGAGGAGACCATGTCAGGATTTGTAGCAAGTGTCGGTACAAGAACATTATGAGTTCTCCTAGGAAGTCCAAGAAAGGTGATGCAGGTGCTAAGTAGAAGGGATCCTATAATTTTAGGATAGTGCAGAGGAGCAAGCCAAGGTCTTCAGTGATGGAGGTGATTATCCCAAAGGGCCTCAAGGGTGCACAACAGCTGAAGAGAATTAGTGGAAGCAATGATTGCACAAGGGGCTGTCAGGATGCGCAGGGGCAGTTGGATTGTGCAGGAAGGCATTGCCAAGGGTTTGCCAAGGGTTGGAAGCACTAAGGTGGAGATTGTGAGGATTTGTGATGCTCCCAAGCCTTAGGAGGCCACAAGTGGAGACTAAGACAGGAGTGGCCCTAGGGTGGAGCGGTGCATAGCCCTCCATGGGCTTGAGGTCTAGGTGTTCTAGATCTTGAGGGGCTTGATTGGTGCTTCGGAGATCTGGAACACAAGGTGGAGCGAGAAACCAAAGTCGGAAGATTGAAGACTATAGAAAAGGAGTTTTCCGTAGGTTAGCCGGCTTAGTCTCAGACTGGGTCAGCTAAGTGTCAAAGCACAGGATAGATAGAAGATCATGTTCGAGACTGCAGGCATGGGATAGAAACTGGGCTGGCTCAGTCTAAAACTAAGCCGACCTAGTTTTAGGTTAGCCGATCCAATGCTGAGGCTGAGCCAGCCCAGTGTGTGGGCGAAGATACACATGGGTTCTGTTTGGGCTAGGATAGGGACTTATCCTAAGGATCTTAAGGCCTGGTTCAAAAAATCTTAAGACGGCTAATTCATGTATGAGTTGGGTCTAGATCCAGGAGATGAGAGCATGGGAGACATGGGTGTACATGAGCTCGGTGAGTGCTTTCATGTATTGGATTAGTTGGAAAGTTTTTTGGTCGGGCCTAATGGCTATGTATAAATACATAGGTTGTATTAGAGTTTCAAAAAAAAAAGGTGCAAAATACAGATCTTTTCTTCCTCAATTCTCTCTTCTTCTCTTTCCTTTAGAGTTGCCACCCCAGGGTTCTTGAAGAAGCCCTAGAAAGGAGGGTGTCTCCCTCAAGCCCAAGGAGGGAGGCACCCCATCATAGATCCAGGTGGAGGATTAGTGGTTTGCCGTCCATAGAGAACATCACAGATTCCTTCAGATCCATGCAAAAGATCAAGAGCTTCCGTAATATGATATCGGGGTTTGTGATGCCAAGGATGATTGGTATTTGAGTGATACCATAGTTCCTTCAATTGATATCAGAGTGAGGTGATGCTAGTTGGTGGGTTTACATAACTGACTCATGATTCAAGAATAGATCAGCACATACTTGGACAGCCTCTACACTATAAGGGGTAAATCTTATAGCAAGACAATCTTATAGCAGTATGTGCAATCTTTAGAGTTTTATTTTTTAGATTTAGTTTAATATAAATATAATTATGTTATAAATAAAGCTAGATGCTCTGATACCACTATAGGTTAATATGCAAGATTTCATGCTTGAATTTCAAAACATTTTTGAAATTAAATGCAGCGAAAGATGCAGATTAAACTATTTAATCTACAAAAGTATGTAATCTAATTACTAAATCCTACATCTAGGATCTATAACATGTCATAATGCATTCTTAAAACTGAAAATATGTATTTTGGTATTGATCAAATCAATATCCTAGATCTAAAACAGTTTTAGATCTAAACCCTAGATCACATCTAGGTGAGAGAAGAGATCAAATCTCTTACCATTGCATGGGTCGGGAACTCTATGATTGATTTTCATTGTTGCCTTTGGAGCCACACATGAATCCAACCTCTACAAAAAGTCTACATAAGGCTGCAACATAAATCGAAGGTTCGTTGAATGAAGATCCGCTCGAAGTGCAAGTTTCTTATGGATCCCTTCTGATGGTTTATCTAAAAATTTTTCTTCGGGTCTCTTAGACATTCCAAGAGATAAAGATCAAGAGAATGAATAAGAAAGAAATTCAACCCTTGGATCTTCAATAAAATAGAAAATAAAAGCTAAATAAAATTATCCTAAAAGAAGACACATCTTCTTTTTTAGCACTTTAACCTTTGATATCCTGAATGCATCTCCATGCCAGGACAAGTGGAGACCTTCTTCCCTAGAATTTTTCCACATTTTAGATTTCTTCCTCTCTGATTTTTCTTATAAAAAAATCACACAAAATTGAGAAGAAAGGATTCTCAAAAGAACCCTAAGAGATGACTATCTTCTCTTCTCTTTCTTGTCATCAGGACATGATCAAATCATATCCAAAAGAAACCATGATTCCCTAACTCCTTAGAGCATCCATTCCCCATGCCCTCTATCTCTTTCTCTCATATTTTTATTATATAAAAATAACATAAAAATAAACAAAAGAGGGTTAGAAAAAATCTCTAAGAGAAAATAGTTTTTTCTCTTACCTTTCTTTCTTCAAGATATCAATAATTCATGTCATAATAGACACTCCACGCCCAGCAACTTTGAGCGTTGAACCTCCCACACCCTTCTCTCCTCTCTCACTGATTTTCATGATTTTTTTTAGAATTTTTGATGATTTAAATCCCTACAAAAGTGGCACCCCATCTTAGAATAGAAGACTAGGTTAAAATCCCTACTTTTTAGGGATTTAAACAAGGAGTTTGGGGGGGGGTCCAACTCTTGGATGCCTCCCCTATTTTTTTCTGCATGGGTAACCAGATTTCAATGCCAAAAACCAAAAAAAGGAATGTATAAAAGGAAATAGCTGGTGTGGGAGAAATTTGAAAGGAAGGGAGGAAGAGTTTGGGATTCAAGGGACTCTTTTGAAAGAAAACAAACCCAAACTACTTTCCAAAATGGATCAATTCAGATTTGATTCAAATATTCCAGAATATGGGATGTGAAAAACTTCTCATGGAAAACATCGTGTAGAAATCTAAAAATAATGTATGGTTATGGAGATTTTTGGGGCAAGGAAAGGAGGAGTCCTAGTCTAACTAGGACTCTCCTATTTTGACTCAGTCAAAGCTATCTTAAACCTAATTTAAATCTTATTTAAATTAGATTTGATCAACTTAATTAATAAATAATTTTAATTTAATTAAAAATATAATTAAATTAAATTTAAATTATATTTAAATCTGATTTAATTTTAATCAAATTAGAAATTAGATGCACTCAAGTCCTAGTCGAACAGAGACTTGTTCTTTCTTGCAATTGGCTTATCTAATAAATTAATTAGACTTAATCCAATTAAGTCCAAATTAATTTTAATTGAATCTAATTTAATTAGACTTGATCTCAGTCTGATTGCTCAATCAAATTAAGCCAATTAGTAATCCAATTGCTAATCGATCCTCCTGTAATACTTGCATTAGATCAAACATCAATTGCATTGATAGTTTGATCTTAAAATGATTCTCAATCATCAATTAACCATCTGATCTAGTTATAATCTCTAATATGGGTGACCACATAGGTTTGAACCTATGTTGATAGCATAGGAACCAATTCCTGTACTAGTCAAAGTAACCATCTAGCAATGGTTTCCGACGTCTAGATAGATCGAATGTATGCAAAGCAACATTCTTAGAACCCTGGCCCATGGTTACCGTATAATTTAACCCTTTGATCAATAATGCTCAAGATAATTTTGAGTATACTATCAACACTCATATAAGTCATCTCTATTGTGTCTCAAAATTTTGCAAATCTTGTGACTCCTCATGAGGATTACCCAGGCCTAGGTTTTGCTAAATTAAAACACAATGAGTCATTCTCTTCCTGAAGTTAATCAGGAGTGGTCAATCCTATCTTGATCGATACACCAACTTCACAAGTACTTAACTATACCTAGTTACCTTCCGAACCTATATTAGAAATACAGGCAATCTGATACCAAAATATAATGAGTTGCTTGCAAGTCATCATGATGATCTTAGATCGGAGGGACACTTATATCCATTGGCCTTAGCTAGCTACTCTTGATAGTAGAATGCTATATTAGTCATGTTCAATGCAGATATACTTTTATATCTCATCTGGATGCCATATTAGTGTCTCCACACAACTTGGTTATGAGGACAACCAACGCATATGGCATATAGTGACTTACACTCGATAAGTTATCATCCTTGTTAATAACTTATCATTTGATCATGAATAGTTTAAGAATCATCTATTAAATCCTTCTTTATCGATTGATTGTGATTCTAAGGACTTCATCATAATTTAGGAGTTTATTAAAAGAAGATAGAACTTTTATGATGAACCAGCCAAATAATTATTATTATTAGATAATTTATATACTAATTTTAATCACCCACCACTTAGATGATTGACTTTAGGACATATTTTTCAATAACAATATGGTTTTACCAACAAAGTTGCGTGTTTGATTCATAATCAATATGAAAATAAGATAAGCATGAAACTACATTAGGTCTAATCTAAACAGGTTCATGTAATTGAAACGGTTTCAATTTCAATCAATCATAAATTATCTTTAATCAAATCTAATATATTTATGATAATTAAAATTAGATTAAAATATTTTTAATTAGATCATAAATTTTTTTAGATCTAATCTAAAATTTTATGATCAATATTTTAGATCAGCACATACTAGGACAACCTCTCCACTGTAAGGGATAAACCTTACAGCAGGACAACCTTATAATCAGTCCGTACAATTTAAAATTTTTATTTTTAGATCTAAAACTCTTTTAAATCTAATAAATCATAAATAAAATTAGATTATATCTAATAAATTTATGATAAAAGATAAATCTACACGAACTAGGACAACCTCTCCACTATAAGGGGTAAATCTTACAGTAGGACAACCTTATATCAGTTCGTGTGATCATAATTTTTAATTTTAGATTTAATAATTAGATTATAAATTAGATCTAATTTAAAAAATAATCTAAACATACATATATAATCATGTAATAATCAACTTAGGCTCTAATACTAATTGAAGAAACTGGATCTAGGGTTCAGGGCTAGATCTTGAAATTCTTACAAGATTAGGCAGCGAAAGACTAGAATAAATCAAAATTTATTCATAAAATTAAAGAAAATTTTAGATCCAAGATCTTATTATATGATTATGGTATGAGATTAAATTAAAAATTAAAAATATAAGAAAAAAAAGGTGTTGATTGCATCAACACAGATCTATAGTAGATCTATTATAGGTATATAACAGAGGATCAGATCCATATTTTCTGTGCAAGTTAGATATTCTAACTTGATGATCCAAGCTTGAGGATGAAGTTCGAAGCTACACATGCATCCGACCTCTAAGAGATGTCCATGCGAGTCCAAGAATTCTATTCAGAAGTTCGATCTTCGAAAATCAACATAGTATGCTAGTACGATGCTGATCCTTCTTCAATGATCGATCTGGTGCTTCTTTCTTCAAGATTTAGACTCTTCAAAGACTAGAAGGAAGAGAAAAAATTTTAGATCTGAGACACTCTCAAAAATAAATCTCAAAGATGGAGAAAAAAGGATGAAAAATAGAAACCCTAAAAGAAGACCCTCTTCTTCTTCTTTCTTCTCTCACCTAGACACCTAGATTGGTGTCTATGAAAACCCAATGCCCAAGAAGCTTTTTCCTCTAATTTTCACATGCCCAGAACCTCTCTCAATGATCTAGAATTTATAAAAAAATTAGTTTAAAATTTTTTTTAAATAATGAGATGTGGAGGAGTCTTGTCTAGGTCAAATACCTAGACAAGGCAGGTTCAATTAAGGCAATAAGTTAGGATGCCGAACACTTGGGCACCCCCTCCTTTCTTCCAGCCATGAACCACTACAAATTGGCACAAGAAATCCTTCTTTTCCACCATAGAAAATTAGAGAAGAATCAGGAAAGGGGATGGCACATATGGGAAGTTGTTTTGGTTTGTTGGGATTCTATCATATAGAGTCCAACACCACAACAACTTGCCATTTGTTGACCATGGTCCACAGCATATTCCAAATAAGAAAGAGAGAGGGAGAGAAGGCATGCAAGAACATTAGGGAGAGGTAGATTCCATGCAAAAAATAAAGAGAGAGTGCGCGTGGGGCATGAGGTAAAGGTGGTGCAAGGATGTGAATCCTAGTCTTACTAGGATTCCATATTTGACTTGGTTAAATATGATTTCTCATACCAAATAAAATCAAAAGCAAATTAACCAAATTAAATTACATCCTAATCTAATTAAAAATTTAATTAAATTATATTAAATTATATTTAAATCTAATTTAATTTTCTAATTAAATTAGAAAATTGGGTTGATCCAAGTCCTAGTTGAACTAGGACTAGTTCTTCCTTGCACTTGGCTTATCTAATAAACTAATTAGACTTGATCCAATTAATTTCAAATCAAATCTAATTAAATTATATTTAATTAAATTTAATCTCATCCTTCTGGCTTAACTAAATTAAGCCAATTAGAAATCTAATTGCTAATCTATCCTCCTATAATACTTGCACTAGATTAAACATCAATCATATTGATCATTTAACCCTAGAACGATTCTTAATCGTTGATCAACCATCCGATTAGATCGTGAACTCTAATGTATATGACCTCATAGTTCTGAATCTAAGTCGATAGCATAGAAATAAATTTTTATATAAATTAAAATGATCATCTAGCAATGGTACCCGTTGGTCGGATAGGTCGAATATGTAGAACAATATCCTTAGAATCCATATGGATATAGTTTTCATATAATTCATCTCCTTTACCAAAATGCTCGTAGGATACCTCGGAGTTCAACTATCAACTCTAATCAGGTTGTCCATATTATATTTCAAAATATCAAATCCATCTCATGGATTATCCTAGCTGAGGTTTTGCTATATTGAAATATAGTGATACATTCTTCCCCAACTCTTGGAGTGGTCAATCCTATCTTGATCACACACCGACTTCATAAGTGCTTGATTGTGCTCAAAAGCCTTCTGTTATTAAATTAAAAATTTAGTTAGTCTAGTACCAAAGCACAGTGAGTTGCTTGCAAGCCACTGAGGTGATCTTAGGTCTAAGGGATACTTATACCTATATCCCATTAAAGATATTCTCGATAGTAGAATACTCTGAAGTTGATCAAGTTCAATGATGATGTACCCTTACGTCTCACCTGTATGCTATACTAGTGTATTCACACTTCTTGATTAAGAGGACAACCAACCTATATGACACACAGCAATCTATACTCGATAGATGCTGTCATCCTTATTAACAGTCTATTATTTGGTCATGAATAATTTTAAGGACTAATCGATAAATTCTCTCTTTATCAAATCTAAATAGTCCTAAGAAATTCATCATAATAATGGAGTTTGTTAGAAGATGAAAACTTTATGATGAAGATACCAAAAAAATTCTTTTATTCATTAATAAATTAATTATATTTATAATATAGCTCAACTATCAACAGACTAATGATTGGCTTTGAAACATATTTTTTAATAGGGTTCACGAACTATATTCCCATAATTAACAATGAACATAGTAATAAAGGGATCACAAACTATCTTCCTAAGATTGGTAATCCAAAAATCATTAAAATTTATTAATCCAGTATTTGACATAGGATAAGTAAGCTGCCTTGTGTCTGGCTAAAGATGGTAAACTTAGCGCTTGTTAGGAGGCAACCCAATATTTAATTTTCTTGCATCTAGTTTATTTTTTTAATTTATTTTTTTAAAATATTTTGAATAAGTTGGAGGGAGAGCCAAATTTTTAAAGAACCATGCTAGATCAAGAATATATTAAGTCAGGTGTATTCTTTCCTACATCCTTTATTTTTTCTTCTCCATTAAGGATAATATCGATTAAGTTGGAAGGAAGAATAATATTTTTTTTAAAATTTTAAAATCCTCAAAAATATTAGTATTTAGCATTTAGACATCCGATTATACTTAAGAATTGAGTTTAACTAAGCATTTTTTTAAAAGATTGATGTATAGATCAGAGAATTTGTGAGATATTGAGGGATCAAGTATTAAGAAAATCTAATAAGAAGTTAAGTCTAAAATATAAATAATTTTTTTGAGCATTTCTGATTTTTCTACTAATGTCAAAGAAAAGTCTACTTTTTATGGGCTTATGTAGAGTAACTATGCATTTTTTCATAAAAAAATAATTAAAATAAAATAGTTTTTAAGTACTTCTCACTAAGTAATCAGGCCTCTTTGCCGAAGCGAGCATTGAGTTTCATGTCAAAAGGTGGGGAGGGCAAATAAGCTCGTTATAAATCTAGTCTTAACTCGTGATCTATTTGATTCAAGCTAGTAAATCCGAGGGATATTTTATACCTAGTGCCCTAAAGCCAACTGGTTTGGAAGTCATTCGCTTAAAACTCGCTACATGGACCAAATAGAAAGCATAAGGGGTTAAGATACAAAATAGTGGTACAATATTTTAATAAAAATATTGATTTTTCATCAGATCTCGTTGCCTAAGTAAGCAATGATATTTGCATCAAAAAGTAGGCAATGTGAATAAAAAGTTTAATAAATAAAGGATGAAAGTAACAATACACTTATCCATATGAAAGTTTAGATGATTTAGATATTAAGGTAGGAATAATTTAGAAAACGTTCAGAAAAGTTGAATGTTCTTTACATAACTTTATATTGATATGTATTAATATTTCAATGAGATACCTCACTTATGCTCTACTGAACATTAATGACCATTTTAAAAATTGCTCGATAAAATTCAAACTATTAAGCTTAAAAGGTATCCAAAACTAAATTTTTCTTTACTCAAGGATAAGCAAAGCTTAAGTTAGAAGGTATGATAATTATAATAAATGCATCGATAAAATATTAATTTATTAATTTATTAATTTATTTATTTTTATTTTTAATAATTAATACTTTTATTTATTATTTATAGAAAATATTATCATAAATGGAAAGAGCTTATTTTTTTGGTTAAAATGAAATAAATTTGGAGCGAATCCAACATAAAATGGATCCGATATGAAATTTTAAACAAAAAAAGAAAAAAATAAAAAAATAAATATAAAAATTGGCTTAGCTAGCGTGCATCCATCAACGAGTGCTTCTAGCCAAGCTAGTGCACCCATATCAACCGATGCATCCAAGCCCAGCCAACCAGCTAACCCGCACCAACAAGCTACCAAGCCCCAGCATCGCTGACGTCAGGCTGACATCAGATATCATGCGGCTTATGCAAGACCACTTAGTGAGGGTATTTCGATCATTTCCCACACAAGCCACTTGCTGATTCACTACGATCTTTGGTAGACCCGGTCCACATGATCCATATAAATAATAATTTTGCCATCCGATGGCTATGGTTGATTCCAGTTCAGATCCAATGGCTAGGGTCTTTTTCTATTTTGATTTGGTTTCCCAGCTTTCTTACGATCCAATGGTTCACAATTCTCAAGTGCTTAATCCAATGGCCAGATCTCATTCAAAACTCGATCGGATAGTAGACGATAGCTCTTAACCTAATTCAAGCACCTAGAAACATGATTGACAGCCCAGATCTTCCAGATCAACTCCATCCGAAGGCTAGGACTTAATCCAACTGAAATTGGGCTAATTAACATAGATTTTTGGTGATTTTTTGGACCGTTTGATTGCCATCTGATGGCCAGAATCTAGGGAACTTAATAAGATGCATCTAGGGACTGTTTTAAATTGATTTTTCTTAGGATTTCTCTATTTTTGCTGATCAAAACTCCTCTTTAGTCCCACATTGGCTAGCAGCAAAGGTTCCAGCCCTCCAACATCTATTTAATGGACCCCAGGCCTCCAAAATTAAATTATCTTCGATCAAGGGAAGGTGATGGTATAGGGTAGAGCCATGCTTGGATTGAGGATGCTTTAAGACAATGAGTGCTATGATGAATAGTTGTCCTCTACACCATCTTCATGCCAACATTGATCTAAGATCAAGATCATCTATTTCTAGTTTTTCTTTCTTTTTCTTATCTTTTTAATTATTATATTTAAATTCTAAACTTTATTTTTAATGCAAAATTTATTTTTTTCCCTTTAAATTCATACTTCTTATTTTTAATTATAAATTTAAATTTTTATTCTTTATTTTAATTGCTTAATAATTTCATCATAAGTAGATGCTAAGATCTAAATAGTAGATCGTAGTACCAAGTTTATTTTTCTATATCATTTAATTTTTGCTTTTTATTTAAATTTTATTTTCTGACTTCAATTTTGCTTTCAAACTCATTTCTTTTTTTCACAAAATCAAGGATTTGAAAATCAAAGTACTGCCTTCCCTATGGATTCAACCCAACTCACTATTTTTTATATATTTTTAATTATTTTAAGAAGTCAAAATTAAACTGATAAACATGGTGTCTCAACAACAACATCGTGATCTTATTAGATGTATCAAAAACACTTAATACACAAATATGATAGAAAGTATAACTTATTTTATTAATAATAAGTCAAAATTATAATTATGTCCTTAGAAAGTGTTACAAATGTCATCTAATCTATCTTTTAGGGCATACATCTAACAAACTTCTGATGGAAAGCAAGTAGGATTTTTAGTTCTACTTTCAAATTTTTTTAAAAAATTAATTATAGTAAAAATAAAAATTAATCTAATTAATTTATAAAGAGCTATAGATCTGATCTACAAATTCTATATTACCAGGATCTAATATGATATACATGCATGCTTTAAAATCTAAAAATAAAATAGTTGTAGGTAGTAAAATAATTTTACTAATCTATGTTCATAACACATTATCTTGCACGGATAGATGAACTTCACAATTGAATTACCATCGATCTAATCAATAGGTAGATCTAATCATTATAATGTAGCCACGCATGCATCTGGCCTCCATGAATGGTCCACATGAGGTTCTGATCTCGATCGGCTCCTTCCGAGTGCTAGCTCGATGAAGAATGCTCCTGACAGCTGGATCTGATCGAACAATTTTGATCTCCCTCCATCAAAACTTGGACACTCTAGATTAGTAGGATGGATAGAAGAGAGGATAAGAAAGTACTCAAAAAAAAAATTTCATGAAGATCTGACACTCAGATCTTGTGAAATCAGAATAGAAACCCTAGATCAAGATCTAGGGTAGCACAACACTCACACCTTGGCACCTAGTTTTCTCTCCCAATTTTTCTTCTCAAATTTTTTTCTTATTTTTTTCAACAAAAAGAAATTTTATCCAGAAAAAAATTTTAGGAATTTTATATAGGGAGAACAACTCAAGGTGGCACCTGGAAGAGTTGGGATCAAGTGGTTTGCTATTTGAATTCAAATCCCATTTGAATTCAAATTGCAACCAGATCAAACCTATCCATTTAGGACATGAGAAGGGAGGGTGAAAGCCTTCTTTGGTGTAAAAAAAATTCATGAGAACATCTTTCTCATGGAGAAAAAAATGGCACAAAAAGGGTGAGGTGGCACATGGAAGACTAGGTCAAACTAGTCTCATAATTATTCATCTAATTGAATCAACCCAATCTAAATTGGTTAGACCCAATTAGATAAGAATAAATCAAACTTATTTAGGCTTAATTAGGCTTAGTTAAATTCTAATCAAATCAAGAATTAAATAAGCCCAACCCCTGATCAAAATCAGCGATGATACTTCCTCAGTGATTAGGTCATCCCATAACCTAATTGGGTCAAATCCAACTGAATCTAATTCAATTGAACTTGATCAAAAAATAATTACTCAATCAAATTAAGTTAATTAGTGATAAAATCACTAATTAAATCTCTCAAAAATATAGAGTCCAAATCTAGTGGATATTCGAACAATAGAGTTCCATCAAAATGAAACTCTTGATCGAAGAATCCCAAACCAATGAAACTCTTGATCCTAGTGTCTAAAACGAGTGAAACTCATGATCACAAAATCTAGACTCTCGATCACAAAGTCCCAGTAGGACTCAGAGTCCTAGAGCAGTAGGACTCTTGGTCAAAGAGTCCCTGTCCAATGGGACTCTTGACCATAGAGTCCCAATCCGCTAGGACTCTTGATCATAGAGTCCTAGATAACCAGGACTCAGAGTCCTAATGTAGTAAGACTCTCAGTCAAAGAGTCCTAGTCTAGTGAAACTCTTGACCATAGAGTCCTAGTCTAGTGGAACTATTCACCAGCCATTAGATCAGGTAGGAATCTCTAGTATGTGTGACCCCATAAGTTCGAACCTAAGCCAATAGCATAGGAACCACTTCCTGTACTAATCGAAATGACCATCTAGCAATGGTACCCGATATTCGAATATGTCGAATAGTCATAATCATAACATTCAACATCTACGTAAATATGGTTACCACATAATTCATTCCTTTGACCTCTGTGTATGAGGATGACTCAAAATTTGTCAACCTTAAAAGATACATCCAAATCATGTCTCAAAGCTTAGCCCCGTGACTCCTCACTAAAACTATCCTGGATAAGAATTTGCTAAACTGAAATACAATTAAACACAGCTCCTGAACCAGAGTGGTTAATCCCATCTTGACTCACATACTGACTCCTCAAGTACTTAACTGTGCCCAGAAACCTTCCATCATTAAATTAGAAATTCAGATAGTTCGACACTAGAGCACAGTGAGTTACTTGGAAGTCACCATGGTGATCTTAGATTGGAGGGACACTTATACCCATATTTCAATTGGAGCAAATCTCAATAGTAGAAAAGCTTTGGAGTTGGTCACGTTCAGTGCAGATGTACCCCTACATCTCACTTGCATGCTATACCAGTGTCTACATACTCCTTGGTTAAGAGAAAAACTAATCCATATGGCATACAATGATCTACACTCAATAAACATTATCGTCCTTGGTAACAACATATTATTTGATCATAAAATGATTTAAAGACTATACAACAAATCCTCTTTTGTTGATTCTAAATAGTCATAAGGACATCACCACAACACGAGTTCATTAGAAGATGTTAGATTTTATGATGATAAAATATCAAAATAAATTTTATTTATTAATAATTTATATACAAGTACAAGAAATAGCACAACTGTCAAAAGATTGATGATTGATTTTAGGACACTATTTCTAACAATCTTCTACTTGGACTAAAGCTAATTGATGCAATATCTAATACCCATCTTCAACTTGAAATCATCGAACTTCTTCACCGCAATAGCTTTAATGAATGGGTCGACCAGGTTCTCCTACCTATCGATCTTCTAAAGATCAACGTCACCTCGATCCATAATCTCCTAGATAAGATAGTAATGGTGTAGAATATATTTCGTCCGCTGGTGTGCCTTCGATTCCTTCGTCTGAGCAATGGCTCCAGAGTTATCATAGTAGAGTAGAACTAGACCATCAAGAGAGGATGCTACTTCAAGCTCGATGATGAATTTTCTCAGCCACACTGCTTCTTTGGTAGTATCTGATGCAGCGATATACTCCACCTCACCAACTGTATCGATCACAATGTGTTGCTTGAAACTCTTCTAGTAGATAGGTCCACCATTAAGGATAAACATATACTCCAACACACTTTTATTGTCATCGTGATCAGACTAAAAATTGGAGTTTGTAAACCCAACAAGTCTCAGGTCTGACTCACCATAAACAAGCCACTAATCCTTAGTATTTCTTAAATACTTTAGGATGGTTTTAACAACATTCCAATGGTTCTCCCCTAGATCAGATTGGTATCTACTCACTATCCCTAGAGAGCATACCACATCTAGTCACGTACATGTCAAGGCATACATAATAGAACCCATTATCGAAGCATATGAAATTCTACTCATACACTATCTCTCTTAAGATGTTGTCGGATAATCCCTCTTCGAGAGAGAAATTTCATGTCCTATCGATAGATAGCCCTTCTTAAAATTCTTCATGCTGAACCTCTTTAATATAGTGTCAATATATGTGGATTAGGATAAGTCGAGCAATCTTTTATATCTATCTCTATAGATCTTCATCCCTAGGATGTAGGAAGCTTCTCCCAAATTCTTTATGGAGAATTGTGACGACAGTCAGATCTTTATTCCTTATAATGCAGGAACATTATTTTTTATTAAGAGAATATCATCCACATACAATACCAGAAATACAATCGCGGGACTATTAACCTACTTGTATATGCAGAGCTCTTCTCCATTCTTAATGAAGCTATATGTCTTGATCGTCCTATCAAAATATATGTTCCAACTCTGAGATGTCTGCTTCAGTTCATAAATGGACCTTTGAAGCTTGCACACTATAGACTCATCTATGAATGTGAATCTTTTAGGTTGTATCATATACACCTCTTCTTCCAGCTCTCCATTAAGAAAAGCTATCTTCACATCCATCTGCCAGATCTCGTAGTCCAGATGGACAGCTATTGTAAGCATGATTTGAATGGATTTGAGCATTACCATAGGAAAAAATATCACATCATAGTCTATACTATATTGCTGACGATACTCCTTGGCAACCAGATAAGCTTTATAGGTCTCCACCTTTCTATCTGTGCCTCTTTTCCTCTTGAAGATCCACTTACATCCTATGGATTTTACCCCTTCAGGTGGGTCAACCAATGTCCATACATCATTGACCTTCATGGACTCAACTTTGGATTGTTAGATATATGTGCCCTAGAAGCCAGAATTGGCTGACACTTGTAATACACTTCTAAGGGCAAAATTATAATTTTGACTAAAAGCAATAAATGGGTTATTTTCTATCACATATGTGTATTTAGTGTCTGTGATACATCCTTTGAGTTAATGGTAAGATATATCATATTTCAAGAGTTGAAAATTTAAGACATGAATAATCATTTGTTAACTCATAATTGCTCCCGAACCATAGGATCATCACGAGGATGGTGATGATCCAAAAGGTTGGTGTACAATCGCTTCTCTTTAATAGATGAGTCTGAGTCCTACGGTGTGGAACAACTAGAGTGAGAGTACAGATACTCGTTAGAGAACTGAGGGCAACTGAGCATGACCACTCGAGTAGCATTAGGCGAGTCTAACCTTCTCGTCAATGACTGACTCGATGCTACAGTAGTGTGTCTGTTCTTTGACTGAGGTGCATAGGCGTTCACCTTGAGGGTGTTATAGTTTGACATACACACATTACTCGGTCTCCTAGCCATATGGAACCTCTGAGGTGTATGTTTGGCTATAGGATGTTCATTGTAGGAACTGGATGGCAATCAAGATGGAATCTATCATACTCGGTGTAGAGGAGCAGCCCTAATGATAATCATAAGAATCAAGTCCAGAAGCCCATGGTCATGGCAAGTGAAATAATAGAAAGAGTTTTCATATTAGATTTTTCACATTGGACTCGAATCAATGATTAATCATTACAGAACTAGGTTTGACGAGTTCACCTAAACCCTAATCTGATTGGGCTCAAGATAGAAGAATGAATCACATAGGTAGCTGCACCAAGAGGTTCACATTCAGCTCTGATGGGCTTGCCACATATACTGCTAGGTGTCACTGTGGATTTGGGAGCAATTAGAATGATTTAGATGATCGATCATTCTAGCTGTTCGAATCAGAAGAGTTCTGATCCATCGAAAGAAGTTTCGATGATGTCGATGATTAGAGATCATGACATATCCCATTATCATACAGAACTGAACTAACTGGGTCACATAAACAAGGATTTAAATCTGGTGATCATCAAATTGAACTGATTAGTTCAATTGATCTGAATGAGATTCAATTAGGTTCAAGGAAATCGTGCTAGCACTCGATTGAAACTAACGTTCTTCTTTTGCTATCATAAATAAGCTGTCCTATCTAAGCAAAGGAGTTTGTGCTCAAACAGAGCTTCATATGGTCTGACAAGAGGTTGTCCAATTCAGAAAAGGTTGTCTATTTGTAAGACACTATCTGCCATTTTTGGTCATCTGCATTTCTTGTTTTTGACTTTTGGTCAAAAGTCCTATCTTTGACTGGTAAAACATTGACCATTGACATTTGACTTTTGACCCATGTCATGCACCTATTGGAGAGCCTGGTGGGGCGCTGTCCCCCTACCAGAACCTAGCAAGGAAAAGGGCGCAGCCACCTAGGCATGTCCCAAGTTGGAGGCGCCTAAGGAGTCTTTGTTGAACAAGGACTCCATCTCCTTTTTTGGATTCTAATTAGAGTTCTTCTAAGAACCAACTTTGACTGGTCTTTTAGGTGCCCTTCTAAGGAGAAATCTAGGGAACTCTATTCCACCAATCAATTTAGATCTGATTTCACAAAGGTTTGTGATTTGGTTGGGAAGAAGAGGAGTTGGATCACAGTTTAGTCTATAAATAAGACCCTGTACCCAACTCAAATAATAAGAGAGATATATGAGATCATAGTTTCTCCATGCCCAAGGCTGCTCTCCCTCCCTCTCCATGCCAAACCACTCTCCTCTCTTGCTCTCCATATCCAAAAGGAGTTTTGGACCTTGGTTGGTGCAATTCAGATCAAAAGAAAGGCGATCAAAAGTAAGAGGCTGCACTGCTGCAAAGGAACGACTGCTCATCTTCAAAAGAGTTTGAAGATCCTCCAATTAGATCTAGATCTAATTTTGGAGGCATGATAGAAAAGAAGGAGATATCTAGATCCAACCTAAGTGAATACCGGTAGAGCCAGGCGCTTGCGTGGCTAAGATCCAGAAGCTCCCGCTGCAAACGATCATCAACAGGGTAATAGGATTACCCAGATCAGGTAAATTAATTTATTTAATTTATTTTTAATTTATTTTATTAAAATAATAAGAATCAGATCTAAAATATATCAGATCTAATTGGGATCAAGAGAAAAATTATTTTGAAATATATCTCTTGATCTGATCAGATCTGAACGAACCTAGACGAAAAATCAGGAATTTCCCTCAACTGTCTCAAAAGCCATGGTTCTAAAAATAGTTTAGATCTGATTTTTAATTTTATTTTAATTAAAAATAATGTGATTTCAGATGTCACATGAGATGTGATCAGATCTGAAATCAGGAAAATTAAAATTAAATGATTTGGATCTAAGAACATGAAGATATGCATGACTAGTTCTAGAATAGAATAGTTCTATAGAATAGTTTTGCATGTCTTTGATTTAATATGATTAAATCATATTTTAGATCTTCTTATTTACTGTTTTCTGATATTATAAGTGTTATAATAACATCTGATAAACAGCAAATAAAAATTATTTAATTTTAAATATCATATGAGATATGATAGATGCATGACTAGACTAGTTGTAGAATAGTTCTACATAATTGTCTAGATTAGAATTTATTTTGATTAGATCAATTTAAATCTAATTTTTCAGATTATTATGTGATAATTTAGATCTGAAAACATGCATGATTATGATACATGAGATGTATGCAAAATATGCCATGGTTAGATCTAAATTTGTATATGAGATATATGATATAGATCTATAACTGTTTTGTAGTATTGAATGTTTATTGAATGTTCCTGATTAAGGCGTTCCCCTTGGCCGTCCGGTCATAAGAACGAAGAAGGGTTTAAAGGCCCTCTCTTCCCATTCGATGGGGTGTTCTTATGATGTGTAGGGGTGCTGCGCGTTCGTCCTTAATCAGAAACCCAAAAACTTACTTTCTGCAAAACCCTAGATCCTGAAACCCTAGGATTTATTGTGCATATTTTGTTTATGAACCCAACTTAATTAAGAATTAAGTTTATGGAATATTAATTAGGTCTAAAATTGAGAATTTCAGATCTAAGACATATTCATAATACTGGGTTCGGGCTTGGGTAGCTCAATTAGGTCTAAGCGGTTGATCAAACCGAATCAAGAGTTGGTTAGATGGGATCAACAATGCTTAAATTGACCAGCCTAATAGGATTAAGTCTGGGTCAAGATCGAGTCACGATCAAGCAAGACCTAATTAGGCTCAGAGGTTAGAGTCTGGATTGTAGGCTAACCCAATTGGTTCTGACTCAACAATTTGGTGTCTAAGGTAAGTTTGGCACAGACGACCGACTGGTTTTTAATTGGAAGCTACTCGACCTGAATGCGTTCTTGTGCGAGTTAACGGCATATTCCTTCCACCGGTCTCACTTACCTGGCCATATCTGTTGACACAGTTCTGATCTGAGGTGGTCAATAATCCGAGCTGACCCATGCCACTAGGTTAGTCATAATTGTTATGACTAAGCCAAGTCTAGTTTAATGAGACCTGAATCAATTCTCCCTAAGAAAAGATTAAGTCCGAGGTCTTCCACCATTGTAGACGTGCGGGCCCTTCCCGGGGTTGATTGTTCTCGGCTGGATACAGTGGCTCAGTTGCACCGGGAAGACGCAACCATGTCTATTAGGCATTGGATGCTATGGGCTGGAGGATGAGTTGGGCTCAATATTCCGGATACGGTGAGAGACCCAATTAGGAACCCAGTCTATGCAAATGGTGGGTCTGACTTAACTAAGGAGTGGATCAATATTCCGGATACGGTGAGATTCATGAATTAGAGACCAAGTTTGGGTGCACCATGATTAGAGAATCATTGAACAAGAGTTGTTCACTCATTGGCTAACCCATCACCAATAACTGTTAGGTGAGGTGATGAGTCAGTTGGTGAGACCGCACCACCCACTAGAAATCATCAATCGCGGAGATTTTCGCATCTCTACAGAGGGAGTGTAGGGATCCGAGAAAATAGTGGGAGCTAATTTGTTTAAAAATAAAATCCCTAAACAAATTGGTCAAGTCAAAATTACAGTATCTAACTAGAATCTTTGACTCTCTACAGGAAAATGTCTGCGTCCAACCCACTGGCACGTATCCTAGACACACATAGACTGACTGGACCCAATTATAAAGATTGGCTCAGGAACTACAAAATTGTTTTGGGTTCAGAGAAGTTAACACATGTTTTGGACCAGGACCCTCCCACCTTACCAGCTCGTCCATCCACTGAACAGAGAGCGTCTCTGGAAAAATGGATTGACGAAGACAATAAGGCCAGATACTACATGTTGGGCTCGATGTCTGATGAGCTCCAGCGCCAACATGAAGATATCGGGACTGCTCGCCAAATGTTGGCTCACCTGCAGGAGATGTTTGGTGAACAGAGTCGCGCAGCCAAATATCAAGTCACGAAACGACTTTTTAAGGCTAAGATGCGTGATGGGCAGTCAGTCCAAGATCACTGTCTGACAATGATCAAGGACATGGAAGAGCTTGAGAAGCTCGGTGTGAAGTTGGACTTGGACTTGCAGAATGATATTATTCTGCAATCCTTGACTGATGCATATGGGCAATTCATCATGAATTACCACATGCATAAACTTCAAGAATTCCTTGGCCGAGTTGATGAATATGCTGGTTACCGCTGAGCTTTCTATGAAAGGTTCTAAAGGCTCAGTTCTTGCTATGGAACGGACTTCTTCCAAAAGAAAGTCTTATGGAAAGAAAAAGAAGTCTGTGAAAAAGCAAAAGGTAGAAGGATCAAAGAAGAAGAAGGCAGAACCGAAGAAGAAGGTCGATGGCAAAGGAAAGTGTTTCCATTGCAACAGCGACGGCCATTGGAAGCGGAACTGCCCTACTTACCTGGCCACCCTAAAGAACAAGAAGGAAGGTCCTTCTGGAGGTATGCTCGTTATTGAGTCTAACCTTACGGTTTCTTCTGCATCCAGTTGGGTGCTTGACAGTTGGGTGCTTGACTCTGGTTCTAGTGCTCATCTGTGCACTTCTATGCAGGGTCTTGAGGATAGCAGGAGGCTGAGGGATGGAGACATGATCCTACGCGTCGGTAATGGAGCAAGAGTTGCTGCAGTAGCCGTGGGAACATACCCTCTTCGATTACCATCTGGTTTAGACTTAGTTTTGAAAGACTGTTATTTTGTGCCTGCAGCTAGCAGGAATTTGATTTCTGTTTCATGCTTAGCACAAGAAGGTTATGTGATCACCTTCTTTAAGGACCATTGTAACATTCTTTATGAAAGAAATAAAATTGCAAATGGTTTCCTTATTAATGGTCTTTATCAGCTACATATTGATGTACCTGTTCTAACTATCGAGCAAAACGTGAATGCCAAACGACCTAGGGATAGTCCAAACGACAGATATCTATGGCACCTGAGATTAGGTCATATAGCAGAAGATAGGATCAACAAATTGGAGAAAAATGGGCTATTGAGTCCATTGACTTTCCGAGTCATATCCAACTTGTGAATCTTGTCTTCAAGGCAAAATGACTAAACTCCCTTTTGTTGGACATGGGGAGAGGGCCACAGATCTCCTTGCCCTAGTACATACTGATGTGTGCGGCCCATTTGATGTGCCGGCTAGAGGCAATTTTGTCTACTTCATTACCTTTACCGATGATCTGTCTAGGTATGGGATATGTGTATCTTATGAGACACAAGTCTGAAGCTTTTGAAAAGTTCAAAGAATTTAGACATGAAGTAGAAAAAGCAAACTGGAAAACCCATTAAGGTTCTTCGATCAGATCGAGGAGGTGAATACCTTAGCCGGGAATTCCTAGACTATCTTAAGGAAAATGGCATAGTCTCTCAATGGACTCCACCAGGAACACCTCAACTCAACGGGGTTTCAGAACGGAGAAATCGGACTCTATTGGATATGGTTCGATCCATGATGAGCTTCACAGACCTCCCAGATTTTCCTTTGGGGACATTCATTATTAACTTCAATCTATCTACTGAATAGGGTTCCCTCTAAAACCGTTCCTACCACACCGTATGAGATATGGCACGGTAAGAAACCAAGTCTGAGTCATCTCAGAATTTGGGGTTGTCCGGCTCATGTCAAAAGACAACAAGCGGACAAGTTAGAGTTTAGGTCCTTTAGAGCTCGATTCATAGGATATCCTAAAGAGTCATTAGGATACTATTTCTACATTCCTGAAGACCACAATGTGATTGTGAGTCGACATGCCATATTTCTTGAAAAATAGTTTATTCAAGATAGTGGCATTGGAAAGCAGATTAAGCTTGATGAGAAAGTCTCACAAGCAGAAAGAGCTAAGGACCAAGTGGAACCAAATCAGGTTGAGCCAATAAGAACACTACCTCCTCCACCTCGTAGATCGGAAAGAGTTTCCCGTCCCCCTGAAAGATACTTAGGTATTATTTCAGAGGATGTAGAGGAAATGTTCCTCATAGGTAATGGTGCTCATGGTGATGATCCCAAAACCTACAACGAGGCGATATCAGATATCGACTCCGAGAAATGGCTTGAGGCAATGAAGTCAGAGATCGACTCGATGCACTCAAACCAAGTCTGGACCTTGGTAGATCCACCAGAAGGTATAGTACCTATTGGATGTAAAGTGGATCTTCAAGAGAAAGATTGGTGCAGATGGGAATGTGGAGACATTCAAGGCTAGACTAGTGGCAAAAGGTTATAGTCAACGTGAAGGCATTGACTATCAGGATACCTTTTCCCCAGTAGCTATGCTAAAATCCATCCGCACATTGCTTGCTGTTGCAGCCTATTTCGATTATGAAATATGGCAAATGGACGTGAAAACGGCATTCCTAAATGGATATCTTGAGGAAGATATCTATATGGAACAGCCACTAGGTTTCACATCCAGTGATACTGATCACAAGGTTTGCAAGCTGCAAAGGTCCATATATGGACTTAAGCAAGCATCTCGGAGCTGGAACACTCGTTTTCAATGATGTGATCAAAAAGTTTGGTTTCATCAAAAACGAAGAGGAACCATGTGTTTTCAAAAGGGTCAGTGGGAGCGCTGTTGTCTTCCTCGTATTGTACGTGGATGACATCCTCCTTATTGGGAATGATATTCCCATGTTGACATCAGTCAAGATGTGGTTGTCTAAGGAATTCTCCATGAAAGACCTAGGTGAAGCATCCTTTATTCTAGGAATTAAGGTCTATAGGGATAGACCGAATAGGATGCTAGGACTTTCACAGAAGATGTACATAGAGGAAGTACTAAAGAGGTTTAGTATGGAAAACTCTAAGAGGGGATTAATACCCTTCAGACATGGTATTCATCTTTCCAAGAAGATGTGCCCCAGCACACCTGAGGAAATAGAACGCATGAGCAAGATCCCTTATGCTTCTGCAATAGGGAGCCTCATGTATGCCATGCTATGTACACGACCTGATATAGCCCATGCTGTGAGTGTCACAAGCAGATATCAGTCAAATCCAGGTGAAGAACACTGGACTTCTGTGAAATGTATCCTTAAGTACTTGAGAAGAACTAAGGATATGATGTTGGTCTTTGGTAATGGAGAACTCCTGGTCCAGGGATACACAGACTCGGACTTCATGTCCGATATAGATGATCGAAAGTCGACATCTGGCAGACTGTTTGTGCTGGAAGAGTTCCAAGCAAACGGTGATACCATCTCATCCGCGATTACCTTGAGAAAGGTTACGTTGAGGTCAAGAGAGTCAACTCCGCAGATAATGTGGCAGACCCACTTACAAAGCCGTTGGGCCAGCAGAAGATCGAAGCCCACCTTGAGAAGATGGGACTTAGACTTGTAGCCAATTGGCTTTAGGACAAGTGGGAGATTGTTAGATATATGTGCCCTAGAAGCCAGAATTGGCTGACACTTGTAATACACTTCTAGGGGCAAAATTGTAATTTTGACTATAATTAATAAATGGGTTATTTTCTATCACACATGTGTATTTAGTGTCTGTGATACATCCTTTGAGTTAATGGTAATGATAATTCATATTTTCAAGAGTTGAAAATTTAAGACATGAATAATCATTATTAACTCATAAACAGCTCCCGACCATAGGATCATCACGAGGATGGTGATTGATCCGGAAGGTTGGTGTACGATCGCTTCTCTTTAGTAGATGAGTCTTGAGTCTACGGTGTGGAGACACCGGAGCGAGAGTACAGGTACTCGTTAGAGAACGAGGGCACTGAGCGTGACCACCTCGAGTAGTCATTAGGGAGTCTACCTTCTCGTCAATGACTGACTCGATGCTGCAGTAGTGTGTCTGGTTCTTTGACCTGAGATGCATCGGCAGTTCACCTTGAGGGTGTTATAGTTTGACTACACCATTACTCGGTCTCCTAGCCATATGGAACCCTGAGGTGTATGTTGGCTATAGCATGTTCATTGTAGGAACTGGATTGCATCAAGATGGGATCTATCTACCTCGGTGGTAGAGGAGTAGCCCTATGATGATCATGAGAATCAAGTCCTGAAGCCCATGGCCATGGCAGAGTGAAATAATAGAAAGAGTTTCTATTTAGATTTTCACATTGGACTCGAATCGAATGATTACATCATATGACAGAGACTAGGGTTTGACGAGTTCACCTTAACCCTAATCTGATCGGGGCTCAAGATAGAAGAACTGAATCACACAGGTAGCTGCACCAAGAGGTTCGCATTCAGCTCTGATGGGTTGCCACCATATACTGCTAGGTGTCACTGGTGGATTTTGGGAGCAATTAGAATGATTTAGATGATCGATCATTCTAGCTGTTCGAATCAGAAGAGTTCTGATCCATCGAAAGGAGTTTCGATGATGTCGATGATAGAGATCATGACATATCCCATTACCATACAGAACTGAACCTAACTGGGTCACACAAACAAGGGTTTGAATCTGGTGATCATCAATTGAACTGATATAGTTCAATTGATCTGAATGAGATTCAATTAGGTTCAAGGAAATCGTGCTAGCACTCGATTGAACCTAACGTTCTTCTTTTGCTATCATAAATAAGTTGTCCTGTCTGAGCCAAAGGAGTTTGTGCTCAAATCAGAGGCCTTCATATGGTCTGACTGGAGGTTGTCCAAGTCAGAATAGGTTGTCTTATTTGTAAGACATTACCTGCCATTTTTGGTCACCTGCCATTTCTTGTTCTTTGACTTTGGTCAAAAGTCTACCTTTGACTGGTCAAACGTTGACCATTGACCCTTTGACTTTTGACCACATGTCATGCACCTATTGGAGAGCTGGTGGGGGCCTTGTCCCCCTGCCAGAACCTGGCAAGGAGAAGGGCGCACGCCAAGGGTGGCGTGAGCCCAAGTAGGAGGCGCCTAGGAGTCCTTGTTGGACAAGGACTCCATCTCCCTTTAGGATTCCAATGAGAGTTCTTCTAAGAATCCAGTTTGACTGGTCCAAGGCACTCTCCAAGTAGGAATCCAGGGGACTCTAATCCCACCAATCAGATTTAGATCTGATTTCACAAAGGGTTGTGATTGGTTGGGAGGAAGATGACTTGGATCACGCTTAGTCTATATAAGAGACCCAGCGCCCAAGTGAAAAAAAAAAAATAATCAAGAAGCAATCTTCCCACGCCCCAAGGCTGCCTCTCTCCCCTTTCTCCACGCCATACTCTCTTCTCCCCTTGCTCTCCACGTCCAAAAGTGTTTTGGATTTGGATTGGTGCGATTTAGATCAAGAAAAGGAGATCAAAAGCAAGAAGGCTGCGCTGCTGCGAAGAACGACTGCAGATCTTCAAAAGGAGTTTTGAAGATCCTCCAGATCAGATCCAGATCTGATTTTTGGAGGCGTGATAGAGAAGAAGAGGATCTCCAGATCCAGCCCGAGTGGATACCGGTAGAGGCCAGGCGCTTGCGTGGCTTGATCCAGAACCTTCCGCTGCAAACAGGATCATCAACAGGGTAATAGGATTACCCTATTCAGGTAAATTGAATGTGATTTAATTTATCCTTTTCATTTAATTTTTATTAAATAAATAAGAATCAGATCTGAAGCATCCCTGATCTGATACAGATCTAAGAGAAAAAATTTTGAAATATATCTCTTGATCTGATCAGATCTGAACGAACCTGGTCAGGGAAATCAGGATTTCCTTCAAATATTGCATCAAAAGAGTGGCTATACCATAGCCTTAGTAAAATAAAATTTAGTTCATGATAACAAATTCAAAAACAATAAATAAAATAAAAAGCATAGAAAAATTAGACTGTTTGATTGCTGAAATTGATTGTCTGCTGCTCTTGATGTGGAGAACTTGGCAAAGATGAAGAGGCTCCTTAATCGATGTCTTGATCGTCGAAAGAAATCAAAAAAAAATCAAAAACCTTTTTTTTATTTTTCACAAATCACTCTTACCTCTTTCTACCTCTCTCCTCTCTCTTTCTATCTCTCTATTTCTCTCTCTCTCCCCATCTCTCTTTCCATCTCTCTCTCTGATTTTCTTTTTTTTTTTTAGGACAACAAACTCTTTTTATAGATAAAGAGTTTGATTTCCCCTCAAAATCCATCAAAAACTAGGTTTAAGACTCCCAAAACAACTCAAATTAAGATCTGGATAATTTTGGCCGTTAGATGTTGATCAAATGGTCTAAAAACCACTCAAAAATCCCTTAAAATAATCCAGATCAAGTCAAATTTAATACCAACCGTTGGATCAACCTTTAGATTTAATCTGGGCCATCCGATTGCATAGAAATAAGCCTTCTGATCTATAGTTTAACTTCGGGATGAATCTCAGCTGTTGGATCTCGATCGGGAGCTACGGATGCCGTCCATCAGCGCCTTCTTTTCGACCGTCCGATTGAATTTCAGTGAATACCGCCCATTGAATCAGCCAAAATTCTCAAATTGCCCTCTATGGACCATGCGCGAGCTTGGTGTTGCATGGACCGCTGCATTCTTCAGCCAATCAGAGCGCGCCTCTTGTTGTGAAATGCCCAAAATACCCTCCAGATGGTCCATCGTGCACCGCGAAAAATGCTGACATCATCCTGACGTCAGCGTTGCATCGTCGATTTTTTTTTTTTTTTTTTGAAATTCAATTCTGAGCTTGTTTGAAGTTTGTTTTGCCTGAAATTTATTTCATCTGAATCAGAAAAATAAGATCTTCATATTGGTGGCCTTCTTTCCTACATAAGATTAATAAAAGTATCAATTTCTAAAGAAATAGATTAATTTATTTTATAATTTGATACTTTTATTAGTATATTTTTATCACTTATCAATAGAAACCAATTTCCTATACTAATCGATGTGACATCTAGCAATGGTACTCGACGTCTAGATAGGTCAAAAAATTGCAATGCAACAATGATGAATTTGTGGCATATGGTTATCGTATAATTCATCCCCTTGACCTCGATGCTCTGAAGATGATTTGGGGTTTACTATCAACCCTATGATTCATCCACGGTGTATTTCAAAACTCAGTGTCCATCACATGGACCACCCCGACCGAGGGTTTGCTAAATTGAAATATAGTGATGCACTTGCTCCAACACTTGGAGGGGTCAATCCCATCTTGACTCATACACTGACAAGCCAAGTACTTGACTGCACCCAGTAGCCTTCGATCATTGAATTAGAAATTCAAATAGTCCAGCATCTAAGTGCAATGAGTTGCTTGTAGGTCACCATGGTGATCTCAGGTCTAAGGGACATTTATACCCATATCCTTCGCGAGCAACTTTTGATAGTAAAGAGCTCCACAGTTGGATCACGTTCAGTAAAATGTACCCCTACACTTCACCCACATGCCATAATAGTATATCCATACTTCTTGGTTAAGAGGACAACCAACACTTATGGCACACAACAACCTAAACTCAATACGTTGTCGTCCTAGATAACAATGAATTATTTGGTCGTGAACATGTTTGAGGACTAAATAACAAATCCTCCTTTCTGGAGTCTAAATAGTGCTAAGGACTTCATCATAGAAGAGTTCATTACAGAAAGATGCACAAAGTAATTAAAAAATTAGAATAATAAATTTATTTATTAATAATTTAAGTATAATTATATTTAGCTCAACCATCTATAATCTAGATGATTGGCTTTAGGATATAATTCCCAATAACTTCCACTTAGACTAAAACCACTCAGAATAGTATCAAATATCCATCTTCCATTTATGATTATCGAACTCTTTGATTCCTAGAGCTTTAGTAAAGGGGTCCGCAATGTTCTCCTTTTCGTCAATCTTCTAAAGCTCGACGTCACCTCGCTCCATCATGTCTCGTACAAGGTGGTAGCAACGCAAAATATGTTTGGTGCATTGATGTACCTTCGACTTCTTCGCTTAAGCTATGGCTCCTGTGCTGTCATAGTATAGCAGAACCGGACCGTCCAAGGAGGGTGCTACTCCTAGCTCATTGATGAACTTCCATAGCCACATAGCTTCCTTTGCAGCATTAGATGCCACGACATACACCACCTCGCACATAGAATCGCTATAGTATGCTGCTTGGAACTCTTCTAGTAGACTGCTCTACCATTTAGGATAAATACAAAACCTGACATACTTTTGCTATCATCATGATCTGACTGAAAACTGAAATAAGTATATCCCATAAGTTTTAAGTCAGTATCTCCAAAGATGAGCCATTGGTCCTTGGTATTTTTCAAATACTTCAGGATTATCTTCACAACCTTCTAGTGATTCTCACCTAGGTTAGACTAGTATCTGCTCACTACCCCTAGTGAGTATGCCATGTTTGGTCTCATACACATCATGGCATATATAATAGAATCCACTACTGAAGCATATGATATTCTACTCATACACTCTCTCTCTTGAGGAGTTGTCAGACAATCCCTATTTGAGATCAAAATTTCATGGCCTATCGAAAGATAGCCCTTCTTGAAATTCTCCATGCTGAACCTCTTTAGCACGGTATCAGTATACATGGACTGGGATAATCCTAGCAACCTTTTAGATCTATCCCTATAGATCTTCATCCCTAGGATGTAGGAAGCTTCTTCCAAGTCCTTCATGGAGAATTGAGACAACAGCCAAACCTTTATTTCCTATAATGTAGGGATGTAATTTTTGATTAAGAGAATGTCATCAACATACAGTACAAGGAATACAACAACAAAACCGTTGGCCCATTTATACATGCAGGGTTTTTCTCCATTCTTAATGAAGCCATACATTTTGATTACTTTATCAAAATGTATGTTCCAACTCCACGATGCTTGCTTCAATCCATAGATGGATCTTTGAAGCCTACACACCTTAGACTTGTCTGTGGATATGAAATCCTCAGGCTGTATTATATATACCTCTTCATCCAGCTCTTCATTTAGGAAAGCTATTTTCATATTCATTTATCAGATCTCATAGTCTAGGTATGCTGCTATCGCAAGTATGATCCGAATAGATTTGAGCATTGTCACTGGAGAAAATATCTCATCATAGTCAATACCATAACACTAACGATATCCCTTGGCAACCAGATGGGCTTTATATGTCTCCACCTTTCCATTTGCATCCCATTTTCTTTTGAAAATCTACTTACACCCAATGAATTTTACCCCTTCAGGTGGATCAACTAGTATCCATACACTATTGATCTTCATGGACTCTATTTTGGACTTCATGGCTTTCAGCTACTTATCAAAGTTGGACCTCTACATGGCATCCATGTAGGTGATTGGATCCTTGTCATTCTCATCGAGTTCGATAGGATCACCATTTCGAACCAAGAAATCGTAGTATCTATCCAGTTGATGCGGTACTCTATCATATCTTCTTGGTGCCATTTTAATAGGCTCTGAATTTGATCTTATCAAATCTAGTTCTACAAGTTCACTAGAATGTGTCGATTCTACCACCTGTCGAACTTCATTAAGTTCAACATTAGAGGTAGCTCTTCCTTCACTAAGGAACTCCTTTTCCAAAAAGACTGCTCTTTTACTGACGAACATTTTTTATTCTTCAGCAAGGTAGAAGTAATAACCCCTAATTTTTTTGGGATACCCTATGAACAGGCATTTATCGAACCTAGATTCAAGCTTTTTTGGCTGCAAATGTTTAACATAAGCCAGACATTCCCAAACCCTAAAGTGAGAGAGTGTCGGCTTACGCCCAATCCATATCTCATATGGAGTCTTTGCAATAGACTTGCTCAGAATATTATTCAAAATAAAATAGGCTATTTCTAGTGCATAATCCAAAAATAAAATTGATAGACTTGTAAACCCCATCATGGACCGAACCATGTCCAACAGGATTTGATTCCTCCTTTCAGATACACCATTATGCTGTGGTATTCCAGGAGGGGTCCATTATCATAGAATTTCATTCTCTTCTAGATATGTCAAAAATTCATTGGAAAGATATTCACCTCCTCAATCAGACTGAAGAATTTTAATACTCTTCCAAAGTTATTTTTCTACCTCATTTCAATATCGTTTGAACATTTCAAACGAATCGGATTTACTCTTCATAAGATAGATGTACCCATACATAGATAGATCATCAATAAATGTAATGAAGTAGTAAAACCCACCTTTAGCACATGTTTTCATTGATCCATATACATCAGTATGTACTAGACTTAGAATCTCAGTGGCCCGCTCATCATTTCTTGTAAAAGGTGATTTGGTCATCTTACCCAGAAGACAGGACTCATAGATATTCAATAATTTATAATTATCAATGTCAAGGATACGCTCCTTGACTAATCTGTTAATCCTATTTTTGTTTATATGACCGAGCCTACAGTGCCAAAGATGAGCATTAGTGACATTATCTAGTTTTGGTCGTTTATTCGACATGTATATTATACTAATAGACTGTAATAAAATGTAAATGCCATTTCTTAATTATCCTTGCATTATTGTGACATCATTCATAATAATATCACAATAATGTCCCTTTATTGATAAACTATAACCATCATGGGCCAAAAGCTCAATGGATATTATGTTCATCATAAAAGATGGATAATAGTGACTGTCACTTAAAATGACACTATTATTTTTGAAAAATAATTCAAGAGTTTTTAATGCTAGGATTGAAACTTGACTTCCATCCCTAGCATTAAGAAATCTATCATCATTCCCAAATTTTCTATCAATTTGAAGTCCATGTAATGAATTGCATATGTGAATCGGACTCCCTATATCTAATACCTAGGTAGATGTATCACATATGGAGAAATTGCAAGGTGTTATCATATAACAGCCTTGACCAGCAATCACTTGCTGATTTCTACTATTCAGTCTATTTGGATCAAGAGGACCATTCCTCTCTGGGTCTATCAGATTAGGGTCAACACTAGACTCCTTGTTCTTAGGTCCTAAATACTTGCCACTATCCAATAGTGAATGGAGTGGACTAACTCTAGCCATTCTAATTATCTGAAAGAAAAACATGAAACCTTATTAGTACTTGAATTAATTAATTCTAAAGACTTTGACTTTAGTTTAAAGATTCTTCCACTATTTTTAACTAATTGGTAGCCTCTACCTCCAATTTAAGGAATTACACTAAATCCTTAGCGGGTATTGGAATCCATATAGACTACATACGGGCCCGAGGAAAGCTCTGGCTAACCCATGTGCATCTATAGGTAGGTTCATAATCAATTATTTTTTTAAATAATTTTTAGTATTTAAGTTTTGCCTCAGATACCAAATTAGTAGGCTATAGCCTCTACTGAAAAGGTCTGGTTAGGTCCAACCATTAACATGATTGACTTCGGTGCATCAAACCAATGATAACCAAGCCTGAGCAAAGCTCTGGCTAACCTGATCACCATTAAGAGAGTGCGACCTAATCATCATATGATGGATAGCAATTCTAATATCCAGATGAACATCAGGTGTAAGGCACCTCCAATGTCTACCTAGAAGATTGGACTCATTACTATTCACCTTAATGAGAGGCTATAACTCAGTTATCTCCATAACTTAGTAATTTTAAGGACCAAATAATTTAGAGGATTTAGGTTACATATGATTTTAGATAGAAAGGACATGAACTAATTTCTCCCATTGACTTCACCAAGTCAAACCCTCCCACTGACTTCAACAAGTCAATAGGTCAGGGCTAGGATCAATTTAAGTCCATGGGCACCTAATTCAGTCTTACTGATTGAAATCAGTCAAACTGATTCCTAGTGACATCGGTTAGTCTGAATCATCAAGTGACCTAATCAAATCCCAATCGACCATGTCGGCTAGGTAAGTGAGATTAGTGAAAGAAATATGCCATTAACTTGTCAAACATCGAATCAGTGCAAGTAGCTCCCAATTAAAAACTGCTGGTCTAGACTGCCAAACTTACCTTAGACACCAATCGGTTAATTAGGTTTAATCTGATCAACCTAAAAATTTTGGGCTTAACTGCGTAACCATGAATCAAGTTCATCTTAATCTACTTAAAGACACGAAATTGTCCAACTACAACTATTGAAGTTGATTTTAGAGTGTCCTTGACCTAATCTAATTCAACACTTGGTTAGATTTGATCAATTACTCTAGATTAATTAATTTTTTAACTAATCTTAGGTCTAACCCAATTAATAGACCTAATTCACCTAACCCTTTAACCTACAGTCTTATGATTTTGTCTTAGGATCTTAATTCACAATTCTAGATCCTATGAACAATACTTAATTATTTTAATTATATTTTTGGACTGATGGGTTATGGTTCAGCATTTCAAAAATAGTATTTAAATTTTGAAAGATTTTTATTTTTTATTTTTTAAATACATCGACTCATTTCAGAAATGGGTCGGCTCATTTCTCAAACAGCAACCTATTGCTAGTTTTAAACAAAAAGTAAAACATAATAAAAATTAAACTATGAATCAACCTTTTAGATTTAATCTAAAATACATTCATATTTAATTTTTTAATTAAAATAATTTTAATCATTAAAATCTTTTCATTGTTCATCTTAATGAATGAGTTCACGGTGGCACCTCTACCGCCATAAGGGATCCCCACTGAATGGAAGGATATGGTCTTTAAACCATACTTGTTCCTTATGACCAGATGGATTGGTGGATCATTCATTCTTGATTATCAAGTTATCTAGATTAAGTATATCAAATATACTAACATTTAATTTCTAATTACATATTAGACTTGTCAAGCAACCTTGTTGCCCTAATACCATTGAAGGAAATCAAGCAGGGTTTTTAGCATGCATTTTAAAAATATTTTTAAAATTAAAGCAGTAAAAACTAAAATTAATCAAATATTAATCTACTGCATGCATTGATCTAATCAATTTAAACCTTACTCAGGATCTAGACATGCTAATATGTAATTTAAAATTTAAATATGATCGATCAGCAAATCGAATCTATTGATCGATATGAGTTTAGAACTCGATACTTGTACATGGATAGTTGGGGTGCAGGTCTTATTTACAGACTATGCGTGATCCAACTCCTCTCTTTCCAACAAATCAAACCCTTTATGAAATCGAATCTAAATCTGATTGATGGAATAAATGCCTTGATCCTTCTTAGATGTGCCTAAGACCAGTCAACTTAGTTCTTAGAAAGTCTAATCGGAATTCAAAAGGAGATGGAGTCCCTATCCAATAGGACTCCTGGTGGCTCCAGCTTGGCACACCAAGGATGGTGTGCGCCCTCCTCCTGCCAGGTTCTGGTAGGGGACAAGCTTCCCACAGCTCTCCAATAGCGGATACGTGACAGAAGTCAAAGTATCAATGGCAATATTTGAACCAGTCAAAAGTCAACTTTGACCAAAGTCAAAGACGGAAATGACAGTGACAAAAATGCAGGTATTGTCTTACAAAATAGAATAACCCCTTTTTGACTTGACAGGCTCTAGTCAACCAAGTGAAGACCTCTGATCGAGCACAACTCCTTGGCTCAGTCAGGATAACTATTTATGATGTAAAAAGAAGACACGTTAGGTTCAACGAAGTGCTAGCACGATTTTCTTGAACCTAATTGAATCTCATTCATATCAAATTGAACAGATTAGTTTAATTGATGATCACCAGATTCAACCCTTATTTGTATGATCCAATTAGATTCAGTTCTATATGTAATGGGATATTCATGATTCTATCATCGACATATCGAAAACTCCTTTCGATGGATCAGAACTCTTCTTATTCAAACAGCTAGAA
Source organism: Cocos nucifera (assembly GCA_006176705.1). Taxonomy (NCBI): domain Eukaryota; kingdom Viridiplantae; phylum Streptophyta; class Magnoliopsida; order Arecales; family Arecaceae; genus Cocos; species Cocos nucifera. Next base: position 95,381 of record QRFJ01002670.1, read on the forward strand.
TGATCGATATCTCAATTTCAATTGCTCCTAAAATCTACCAGGACACCTACAGTGTATGTGGGCAATTCCATCAGACTGAATGCGAACCTCTTGGCTGCAGCTATCTGGGTGATATAAGTCTTCATCTTGACCCCGATCCGATTATGGTTTAGGTGAACCGATTAAGTTCTTCTATCAAATGACGTAATCATTCGATTCAAGTTCGATGTGAAAACCTAAATAGAAACTCTTTCTATTATTTCACTCTGCTATGGCCATGGGCTTCTGGACTTGATTCTCATGATCATCATAGGTTGCTCCTCTCCATCGAGGTAGAGAGATTCCATCTTTATGCTATCCAGTTCTACAATGAATATTGCTATAGCCAACATATAACCTCAGGATTCCATATGGCTAGGAACCGAGTTATGGTGTAGTCAAACTATAATACTTCTCAAGGTAACTATCGATGCACCTTAGGTCAAAGAACTAGACACACTATTGCAGCATCGAGTCAGTCATTGACGAGAAGAGACTTTCTAATGACTACTCAAGGTGTCACTCTCAGTTGCCCTCATTCTCTAATGAGTACCATACTCTCCTCTGGTATCTCCACACCGTAGACTCAAAGACTCATCTACTTAAGAGAAGGATTGTACACCAAACTTTCCGATCAATACCATCCTCGTGATGATCCTTATGGTTCGGGAGCATTTATGAGTTAATAATGATTATTCATGTCTTAAATTTTCAACTCTTGAAATTATGAATTATCATTACCATTAACTCAAAGGATGTATCAACAGACACTAAATACACATATGTGATAGAAAATAATCCATTTATTGATTATAGTCAGAATTATAATTGTCTCTTAGAAGTGTATTACTAAGTGGTCAGTCAATTATGGACTTCTAGGCACCAGAATCTAACA
>QRFJ01002671.1:0-29853 GCA_006176705.1 Cocos nucifera
GTATTGTACGTGGATGACACCTTCCTTATTGGGAATGAATTCCATTGTTGACATCAGTCAAGGTGTGGTTGTCTAAGGAATTCTTCCATGAAGACCAGGTGAAGCATCCCCTTATATTCTAGGAATTTAAGTCTATAGGGATAGACCGGAATAGGATGCTAGGACTTTCACAGAAAAATGTACATAGAGGAAGTACTAAAGAGGATTTGTATGGAAAACTCTAAGAGGGGATTATACCCTTCAGACATGGTATTCATCGTTCCAAGAAAGATGTGCCCAGCACACCTGAGGAAAAGAACGCAGAGCAAGATCCCTTATGCTTCTGCAATAGGGAGCCTCATGGTATGCCCTGCTATGTACACGACCTGATAAGCCCATGCTGTGAGTGTCACAAGCAGATATCAGTCAAATCCAGGGTAAGAACACTGGACTTCTGTGGAATGTATCCTTAAGTTACTGAGAAGAACTAAGGATTATGATGTTGGTCTTTGGTAACGGAGAATCCTGGTCCAGGGAACACAGACTCGGACTTCATGTCTGATATTAGGAATGATCAAAGTCCGACATCTGGCAGGACTTGTTTGTGCTGGAAGATTCCTTAGCAAACGGTGATACCATCTCATCCGCGATTAACCTTGAGGAAAGGTTACGTTGAGGTCAAGAGAGTCAACTCCACAGATTAATGTGGCAGGACCACTTACAAAGCCGTTTGGGCCAGCAAGAGATCGAAGGCCCCACCCTTGAGAAGATGGGACTTAGACTTGTAGCCAATTGGCTTTAGACAAGTGGAGATTGTTAGATATATGTGCCCTTTAGAAGGCCAGAATTGGCTTGACCTGTAAATACACTTCTAGAGGGCAAAATTGTAATTTTGACTATAATTAATTTGAAATGGGTTATTTTCTATCACAACATGTTGTATTTGTTCTGTGATTACAATTCCTTTGAGTTAATGGTAAATTGATTATTCATATTTTCAAGAGTTGAAATTTAAGACATGACCATAAATCATTATACTATCGAACACTCCCGACCATAGGATCATCACGAAGGATGGTGATTGATCCGGAGGGTTGGATGTACGATCCCTTCTCTTTAGTAGTGAGTCTTGGTCTAACAGTGTGGAGGACCACCGGAGCGAGAGTACAGGTACTCGTTAGAGAACGAGGGCACTGTGAGCGTGACCACCTCGAGTTAGTCATTAGGAAGTCTACCTTCTCGTCAATGGACTAACTCGATCTGCAGTAGTGTGTCTGGTTCTTTAGACCTGAGATGCATCGGCCAGAGATTCACCTTGAGGGTGTTATAGTTTGACCTTACACCATTACTCGGTTTCTCTAGCCATATGGAACCCTAATGTGTATGTTGGCTATAACATTGTTCATTGTAGACTGGGATTGCATTCAAGATGGATGCTATTCTACCTCGGTGGGTAGAGGAGCCAGCCCTATGATGATCATGAGAATCAAGTCCAGAAATCCATGGCCCATGTAGAGTGAAATATAGAAAGGAGTTTCTATTGTAGATTTTCACATTGGACTCGAAATCGAATGATTACCATCATATGACATGAGACTAGGGTTTGACGAGTCACCTTACCCTAATCTGATCGGGCTCAAGATAGAAGAACTTAATCACAAGGTAGCTGCACCAAGAGTGTTCGCATTTCAGCTCTTGATGGGTTGGCCCCATAACTGCTAGGTGTCACTTGGTGGATTTTGGAGCAATTAGAAGATTTAGATTGATCGATCATTCTAGCTGTTCGAATCAGAGGTTTTCTGATCCAATCGAAAGGAGTTTCGATGATGTCTATGATAGAGATCATGACATATCCCATTAACCATACAGAACTGAACCTAACTGGGTCACACAAACAAGGTTTGGAATCTGTTTGATCATCAATGGAACTGATCTAGTTCAATTTGATCTGAATGAGATTTCAATTAGGTTCAAGGAAATCGTGCTAGCACTCATTGAAACCTAACGTTCTTCTTTCTACTATCATAAATAAGTTGTCCTGAGACTGAGCCAAAGGAGTTTGTGCTCAATCAGAGGCCTTCATATGGTCTGACTGGAGGTTGTCCAAGTCAGAATAGGTTGTCTTATTTGTAAGACATTACCTGCCATTTTTGGTCACCTACCATTTCTTGTTCTTTGACTTTGGTCAAAAGTCTACCTTTGACTGGTCAAACGTTGACCATTGACCCTTTGACTTTTGACCACATGTCATGCACCTATTGGAGAGCTGGTGGGGGCTTGTCCCCCTACCAGAACCTGGCAAGGAGAAGGGCCCACGCTAAGGGTGGCGTGAGCCCAAGTAGGAGGCGCCTAGGAGTCCTTGTTGGACAAGGACTCCACCTCCCTTTAGGATTCCAATCAGAGTTCTACTAAGAATCCAGTTTGACTGGTCTTAGGCACCCTCTAAGGAGGAATCCAGGGGTCTCTTTTTCAACCAATCAGATTTAGATCTGATTTCACAAAGGGTTGTGATTGGTTGAAAGGAAGAGGAGTTGGATCACGCTTAGTCTATAAATAAGACCCTGCGCCCAACCCTAATCCTAAGTCTTATTGAAAGAGATTTCCCACGTCCAAGGCTGCCTCTCCCCTCCTTCTCCACGCCATACTCTCTTCTCCCCTTGCTCTCCACATCCAAAAGTGTTTTGGACTTAGTTTGGTGCGATTCAGATCAAGGAAAGGCGATCAAAAGCAAGAAGGCTGCGCTGCTGCAAAAGGACGACTGCAGATCTTCAAAAGAGTTTTGAAGATCTTCCAGATCAGATCCAGATCTGATTTTTGGAGGTGTGATAGAGAAGAAGAGGTTCTCCAGATCCAACCCGAGTGGATACCGGTAGAGGCCAGGCGCTTGCATGGCTGAGATCCAGAACCTTCCGCTGCAATCAGGATCATCTACAGGGTAATAGGATTACCCAAATCAGGTAAATTAAATTTGATTTAATTTATCTTATTTTATTTTATTTATTAAAATAATAAGAATCAGATCTGAAATTTATCAAGATCTGATTAAGATCAAGAGAAAATTTTTGAAATATATCTCTTGATCTAATCAGATCTGAACGAACCTGGACCGGAAAATCAGGATTTCCCTTCAGAGATTGCTCGACTTCGGTAGCAATTGTCGGATAGAGTTCAAGCTGGCTCGAGTAGAGACTCACAAGAGATTTTTTCTTTTAGTGACACTCTGGAGAGTCTGTCCGTAGCACATGAAAAAGATAAAACCGAGCTACATGAATTGAAGATTCAAATGGCATACCAAAAGGACATCATAAAAGACGTCAAAGCTAAATCTACAATTCTAAGAGAAAGACTGAGGAGACGGAGGAGAAGTCGTGGATGCTGAGGGAGTGTTTGGCGGCTTGATAGATACTCGAGGAGGAGATTGAAGGTCTGAAACTCTTCCTTGTGGCAGCTGGAGAAGGCAATTCGAACTCCGACCCTGAATAAGACCTTATCTTCTTTTCTTTTCTTTTCCTTTTATATAACTAGTCTTGCGGTCCTCCCCATGTATTGAACTTTTTATTTTAATAACAATATAACTTAGATTACTTCATCTCAATCACACGCTCGCGTAGTTTTTTACTCTCCATCTTCTCCCTTTTCTTCTTGTTTTTTTTTTATGGTGTTCGGAATCGTAGAGCTATCCTTCAAGAATGGTTGTAGTTCGCCGTAACATATGTTCTCTTTGATGATGATGGCCCTTGGGTACCCCAATTTGCATGATTGGGCCTCCGCATCTTTTGTGTCTGGACGAGGTCCCCTAATTCCATTTGTGGTTGATCATGACTTCTTCTTGGATGAGATCATCCTTCATTTTTAACTATTAAAGATTTTTTCTTATGTCAGGACGAGGTTCTACTCTTGTTCCTAACATGGTTGGCTTTTATCTTTATTAGGATGAGATCCTCCTCCTATCCCTAATAAAGTCATTAGGGCACAAAAGAGCTACTGAATGGGCCTCTCCCCTCCTCCTATCTTAAACAATCGAAGTCCTTCACCCATGTCAGGATGAGGTTCTCCTCCTATTTCTGACACGATTAGTCTTTACTCTTGTTAGGACGAGGTTCTCCTCCTATTCCTAATAAGATCATCAGAGTATGAAAGGACCGTTGAAAAGATCTCTCTTCTTTGATCCGTGTCAGGATGAGGTTCTTCTCCTGTTCCTAACATGATTGGCTTTTACTTTTATTAGGGTGAGGTCCTTATCCTATCCCTTATAAAATCATTGGGGCACTAAAGAAATGCTGAAAGGATCTCTCCCCTCCTCCTATCTTAAATAATCGGAGGCCTTCATTTATGTCAGGATGAGGTTCTCCTCCTATTCCTGATACAATTAGCCTTTATCCTTGTTAGGATGAGGTTCTCCTCCTATTTCTAACAAGCTCATCGAGGTACGAAAGAGCCATTGAGAGGGCCTCTCCCTTTTGACCCCTGTCAGGATGAGATTCTCCTTCTGTTTCTGACATGGTTGGCTTTTACCTTTATTAGAATGAGATCCTCTTCCTATCCTTAAGAAAGTCATTAGGATACAAAAGGACTATTGAAAGGATCTCTTCTCTCCTCCTATCTTACATAACCAGAGGCCTTTATCCATGTCAGGATGAGGTTCTCTTCCTATTCCTGATATGATTAGCCTTTACTCTTGTTAGAATGAGGTTCTCCTCCTATTCCTAACAAGATCATCGAGGCATGAAAGGACCATTGAGAGGGCCTCTTTTCTTTGACTCGTGTTAGGATGAGGTTCTCCTCTTATTCCTGATATAGTTGGCTTTTATCTTTATTAGGATGTGATCCTCCTCCTATCCCTAACAATGTTATTGAGGTACAAAAGGACCATTGGAAAAGCCTCTCTCCTCCTCCTATCTTAAACAATCGAAGACCTTCATCCATGTCAGGATGAGGTTCTCCTCCTATTTCTGACACAGTTAGCCTTTATCCTTGTTAGGATGAGGTTTTCCTTCTATTCCTAATGAGATCATCGGGGCATGAAAGAACCATCGAGAGGGCCTCTCCTCTTTGACCTATGTCAGGATGATGTTCTCCTCTTATTTCTGACATAGTTGGCTTTTATCTTTGTTAGAATGAGGCCCTCTTCTTATTCCTAACAAAGTTATTAGGGCATAGATGGACCGTTGAAAGGGGCCTCTCTCCTCCTCCTATCTTAAACAACCGAAGGTCTTCATCCACGTCAGGACGAGGTTCTCCTCATGTTCCTAACGTGGTTAGTTTTGTTTACCAACTAAGCTTGGGAGGTAATTCCCTATCATCATAGCCTTATACCAAAGGCGAAGATATTAACATAAGAAAATTTTATTAAAATAAGAATATTGATGGTACATCTATAAGTTTTTCTAGTTCTATGGTTGTGGAAGTTGAGCTCCTCCAAGTTCTTTCAGATGATAAGTTCTAGATCGGATGACCTCCTTGATCTCGTAAAGGCCTTTCTAATTTAGGATAAGCTTTTCTTGATTCTGATGTTGGTTGTGAGACAGCCGCTCGTCGAAGTACTAAGTCCTCCATTTTGAATGTTTTTCTTCTAACTCTAGAATTATAATAGCGAGCTACTTTTTACTTGTAGGCCACCATCCAAAATTAGGCTTCTTCTCATTTTTCTCTCAATAAGTTGAGGTTGGCTCTAAGGTCCTATGAGTTTCTTTATTCATTGAATATCATAACTCGTGTTGATGAAAGTTTGAGCTCTATCAGGATGACTACTTCTGTTTCAAAAGCTAGAGCAAATGGTGTCTCCCCAGTCGGCAATCTTTGGATAGTTTAGTATGCCCAGAGTATATGATAAAGTTTGTCTACCCAAGTTTTCTTCGCTCTTTCAAGCCTTGCCTTTATGCCTTGTAACAAAGTCTTGTTGGTCACCTCGACCTCTCCATTTGCCTGTGGATGAGCCACTAATGTAAAATTATGAGAGATGTTCTGATCTTCGCAGAACTCGATAAATCTCATCCTCGCAAATTGGCACCCATTATCTATTATAAGAGTCCGAGATAGGCCAAATTTGTAGACTATCGACTTTCAGATGAAGTCCTGTACTTTAACTTCAATGATTTTGGCTAGAGGTTCGGCTTCGACTCATTTGATAAAATAATCAATTATCACAAAGAAAAACTTTTGCTATCTAGATGCCATAAGAAAGGGCCCGAGTATGTCCATCTCCTACTATGCAAATGGCCATGGGGTGCTTAGGGGTGTAAGCTTAGAGGCTGGTTGTCTTTGAATAATTGCATTTTTTTGACATCGATCGCATTTTCTGATATACTTAATAGAGTCTTGATTATCAATACATAATAATCATGAATCTTTAATCCCCCAAGTTTGACATCTTTACTATTTACATGCTTTGATTTATTGCTTGAGTATCCATCTGGGATCTTTACATTCTTCAATATACGAAGAAATATGGACCATTCGGAGACATTTATAATATAGCATGCATGAAGGAGCCTCCACTATTCTTCTCCTATCAGCTCTAGCTAAAGTGATCACCTAATATCCCATTCTTTTAAGTCAAATTGAGAATTCAAGTCATTCTTGATCTTATCCTTGATGTTTAAGATTATTGCTAATAAGAGCTTGCACATGTTCTTTTCAATATGCATTACATCTAAGCAGTGGTGTAATAAGTTTATCTCCTAATATGGCAAGTCAAAGAAGATACTTTTTTCCTCCAATAAAAGTGTGTCATTTATCTTTGATTGATACTTTCTTTTCTTACCATTAATCGGATCACCTTTTCCAAATCAATATTGAGACCATCCAACTCTCTCAACACCTCACTCCCGGACAATCGGTTAGGTGCCTCACCTTCTTCAATAGTGCCACTGAAGGAGCATGCATCCCTTCTTTATAGATGATTTTGATGGAGAAAATGTCGATACCCCATAAAGCTAAAGCTCCTCCAATGTATCAACCTTTCGTACTGAATGTTTTTTCATAAATCGAACATTCTAGCTTACCTTTTATACTCCAACTCGATGTTAGGGCATAAGCTGGAAAGTCATTTATTATCCATAGAAGCACTACGCACATAGAGAATAACTCATTCATCAAAGCATCAAAAGTTGGAACACCTTAAATGCTCCACAACTATTTCAACTCGATAATAAGAGGCTACAAATAAACATCAATATCATTACCTACCTCTATTGGTCCAGGGATGAGCACTGTCATTCAAGAAAAAGGTTTTTTCATACACATCCATGATGGGAGGCTGTAAATATGAATAAACACTGGTCATATACTATGGATGGTATTCATGTGCTTGAATTGATTAAAATCATTACATGACAAGCCCAACCTTACATTGCATATCACTTGTCCAAAGTCGAGATGTATTTCATTAAACTTCTACCATGCCTCTCCATCGGCTGGATGCCTCAATGCATCATCTTTTATTCAGTCCTCTTCAGACCATCTCATATCCTTCGATGTTCTTGCTGACATAAATAACTTTTGTAGTCTCAAAATAAAAGAAAAATGCCACATCAACTTTTGAGGTACATGGATTGATATGCCATCTTTATTCTATTTCCATCTTGAAACATCGCACCTCATGCACTCATTTCGGTTGGCATCCCCCTTCTAGTAGAGCATATAATTTTTAGGACATGCATGTATGTTAGTATAAATAAAGCCTAGCTGGAAGAATATCCCTCCAAAAGCTCTAGTATGTAGTTCACTTCATTATTACTGAATCCATTGAAGCATTTCGTATGGTACAACTAGATTAAAAATTCAAGTTTCACTATCTTTTCACATCCGAGATACAGTGGAACATTAGCATCTTCCATCAACTTATGGATCTTCTCCATATCCTCACTATTTATCATTCCACCAATCATAGGATCAGGCATGAACGTAGATGCACCGTCATTATGGCCAATAAATAAAAAAATACCATTTATTCCACTCTCTCATCATATTGATCGCCTTCTTGCGGTCTGCCCTCATCATGTTAATTCCAATAAATTTTATAATCAAGTTTAAAGCCATAAATAGTAAGGTGATCATTTACATCTTGATGAGGTAGCCACAGCACATCCATATACTTTTTATAAGAACATTGGATAAGTCCGTGGTCCCTAAATTTTTCTATAGCAAAATCAAAAAATTTTTGAAGTCTAGCCTCATATTCTAGCGAGAGCCTACTAAACTTTATTCATCCCTTATCCATTATAAAAATGGTGATACTATAATTAAATCATGCGTGGAACTTATATTATATACCAATCCATTATAAATAAATATGCATTATAAATAAAAAAATATTATAAATAGAGACCAAAATAAATATCGTGTGTATGGAACTTACATTAATTATCATTTTTAGATATGCAATAAATATATCCTATCACAAACTAATAGGTAAAGATAGGTCCTATCCCATTCAGAAATTGTATTAATTCTATAAGTTCATTGCAATAATTAAATGATATAAAATAGAGATCAAAAAAAATTTTGGCAGTATTTTTTTCTTAGTTCTCCAGCGTAGGAAGAACAAAAGAAAAATGTTGAATAAAATTTTATTCGAAACTCTCAGCATACCATTTGATTACTATAATTATCTATAGAATTATTTATAATTTCCAAACTATCCAAATTAGATAATCAATTGATCATTGTACATAATTCTTTCATTCATACAAAAATATATTAAGGTATGGATGCCAAAGATTATGTATACTAATCAATTGATGGATCTATCATTATGCAATATAATAAACAAAAGCAATAAGATATAAACATGAATTACATCCTAGTCCAGAATCCACTGGTGGGTGTTTTCAACTTACCAACCGACATGCCATGGAACTTGCTAGCATGGTCTAAAACCAACTGATGAGAGTTTTCTTAGTGGCCGACATGGCCCAAAACCCATCGATAGGGGTGGGGGTTCTCTTACTGGCTGGCACGGCCCAGAACCTACCAGTGTAGGTTTTCTTATCGGTCAGCACGACCCAGGATTGTCCACAACCATCGACACGGCATGGTCCGATCCAGAACCCACTGGCACAGTTTAGAACCAATTGATAGGAGTTCTCTTATCCATTAGCATGATCCACGGCCACCAGCACATTCTAGAACCCACTGGCAAGAGTTCTTTTAGCGGTTGGCATAGCCCACGATCGCTAACATCACCTAGAACCTATCGATGGGAGTTTTCTTATCGACTAGCATGACCTAGGGCCATCCACAATTGCTGGCACAATTTGGCCCAGAATCCACCGGCATGGTTCAGAATCAACTGGCAGTAGTTCTCTTACCTATCGACACGATCCATGATTGCCAGCATGTTCCAGAACTCATCGATAGGGTTTCTCTTTAAATATTATTATAAAATATTATAAATATTATTTTAAATATTACTAAAAATATTATAAATATTATTAAAAATATTATTAAAAATATTATAAATTATAATTAATAAATATTACTATAAAATTAAAAAATCATACCTGCAGCTATGGAGAGGGGGTTGCATAGAGCTCCAAAGGTCGCCAGCGGTAGTACTAGAGAAAGACGATGGTGCTAGAGGTAGCCTATGAGAGAGATATAGAGATAGTAAAGATATAGAGAAAGACAGAGAGAGAAGAGAGAGAAAAAGAAAGAGGAAAGAGAGAGATAGAGAAAGAAAGAGAGTAGGGAGGCCAAGGGGATGGCGGCGATAGTGCAAAGAGGGAGGGGGTGGCGGTGGGGGGTCGGGTCGAGGGAAGAAAGGAGAGAAAGAGAGAGAGAGGAGGTGGGACTGGTAGCAGGACTGGCGATCGGGCCGATCGAGGAAGGAGGAGGTGGGGAAGGTGGTGAGGTCGATCAGGGAAGAAGGAGGAGGCGAGAAAAGTGGCAGGGCCGATCTAGAAAGGAGGAGGAGGTGAGGGAGGTGGCGGAGGGCTAGGGAAGAGTGATATGGGATCGACGGTGGAGCCGACCGGATAAGGAGGAGGCAAGAGAGGAGGTGGCATCGATCGGAGAAGAAAAAGAAGGAGGGACCTCACCGATGGGGGAGAGAGGAGGGAGGGAGAGAGAGGACTGAAAGAGGAAAAATGAAAAATGGGGATGCAGGTTAAAAAAATAATCTAACCTATGGTAGCGGTTTTTGGACTGCTACCATAAGTCTATGGCAGCAGTTATTGAAAATCACAGCCATAGGTCTATGGCAGTGGTTACAAAATTGCTGCCATAGTTTAAATAATTTTTTTTTTATTTTTTTATAAATATTATATAATTTAAAAATTTAATATCCATCTTCATTGTTCATTATCTAAATAATTATCATTAGAATGTGGTTATTAAAGATCATCCCAATTTGATAGCCCTAGTTTCATCAATCAATAAAATTTGATTTTGATGACCATTAACAACAGCACGATGATCTGATAGATGGAGACCATCGATGAGCTAAAAAATCTATAACGATGATGTTGATGATGCTTGTCATACACTATCAAAGTTTTACTTCAATTGGATATCGTTATCAAGGTTAATTTAGTATGGAATGATTTTGGTCGTTAAATGAAAAATGACTGATCAAAGAATCAAACAGCATCCGATTATAAAAAAATTTTTTAGGTAAATGATCTTGGCTATTACTTTAATCATTTTTATGGTTGTGATCATAAAATCTAAATTACTTTTGTATGAAAATCACTGCCATAGGTCTATGACAGTAGTTACAAAATCACTGCCATAGTTTAATAATCAATTTTTTTATTTTCTTTAAATATTATATAATTCTAAAATTTAATATCCATATTTATTATTAATTATTTAAATAATTATCATTAGAGTATCACCATAAAAGATCACCTCGATTCGATAGTCTTAGCTTCATCGATCAATAAAATTTGATTTTGACGATCATAAATAATGGAATGATGATCTCATAGATGGAGACCATCGTGATAGAACCAGATCTAGGGTTTTAGGGCTAGATCTTGAAATCTTTTCAAAATCAAACAGTAGAAGACTAAAATTAATCAAAATTAATTTTAAATTTTAGAAAATATCCTAGATCTAAGATCTATTACATGATCATAGCATGTTATTAAATTAGAAATTAAAAATCTAAAGAAGAAACTAAAATATGTTGATCACATCAACATGTATATACATTACATCTAATGCAAGTATGAAAATAATATATCAGATCTATTATCTGTGCAAGTTAGATGTTCTAACTTGCTAATCCAAGCTTGAGGATGATGTTACAAGCTGCACATACGTCCAGCCTCTAGGAGTCATCCACACAAGCCCACGAACCATGATCAGAAGTCCAATGCAGGAAATCAACACAGCATGCTAGTACTGTGCTGATCTTTTTTTGATGGTCGATCTGGAATCACCTTCTTCAAATCTTGGACTCTCCAATTTTTAGAAGGAAGGGGAAGAAATTTTGAACCTGAGACACCTCTTAAAAATCTCTAGAGAAGGACGAAAAGATCAAAGAGAAAAATTCTGGAAGAAGAACCTTTCTTCTTCTTCTTTGTTCTCTCACCTTGACACTTAGATTGGTGTCCATGAAATCTCCATTCTTGAATACTCTTTCTCCCTAATTTTCACACACCCCAAAGGTCCCTCAATGTTCTAGAATATATCCAAAAATCATCTCAAAATTCATCCTATATAGAGAGATATTGAGGAGTCCTTGTCTAGGACAAATACCTAGACAAGGAACCTTTTCTACTATGGACCATCAGGTATTGTCATACAAAAACCCCTCTAAAAGCCATGAAAATCCTAGAAAAAATCTAGATGAAATTGGTGCACTATAGGAAGAGTTTTTGTTTTTTAAAATTCTATCTCATAGAATTTGAAATCAAAACCAATTCCTACTTTAACTTGGTCCACACTTAATTTACCATGAAAGAAAGAAAGAGGAGGACTTTGGGACATGGTGAGCTTCTCTTGGGCATAGAGAATTCATGTAAAATCAAAGGGGGCGTGAAGGGTGGGCATTGGGACTAAGGAGGCGCAAGGAGGAAAGTTCCTAGTCTTACTAAGATTCTTATTTTGACTTAGTCCAACATGGTTTCTCAAACCAAATCAAATTAGAATTAATTCAACCCAATTTAATTAGGTCCTAAACTAATTAAAAACTTAATAAAATTAGATTAAATTTAATTTAATTTTGATTTAATTTTTTAATCAAATTAAAAAATTGGATTAACCTAGGTCCTAGTTGAACTAGGACTAGTTCTTCCTTGCAATTGACTTATCCAATAAATCAATTAGACTTGATCCAATCAAGTCTAAACTAAATTTAATTAAATCATATTTAATTATACTTAATCTTAGTCCTTTGACTTAATCAAATTAAGCTAATTAGCAATCTAATTGCTAATCGATCCTTTTGCGACACTTGCACTAGGTTAAACATCAATCGTATTAATCGTTTAGCCCTAGAACGATTCTTAATCATTGATCAACCATCTGATCAGATCGTAAACTCTAATGTGTGTGACCTCATAGATCCAAACCTAAGCTGATAGCATAAGAATAAATTTCTATACTAATCGAGGTGACCATCTAGCAATGATACCCATCGACCGGATAAGTCGAATGTGTAGAATAACATTCTTAGAACCCATGCGGATATAGTTTTCATATAATTCATCCTCTTGACCAAAATACTTGTAGGATATCTCAAAGTTCAACTATCAACTCTGATAAGGTTGTTCACATTATATTTTAAAATATTAAATCCATCTGATGGATTATCTTGGCTAAGATTTTGCTATATTGAAATACAGTGATACATTTTTCTCCAACTCTTGGAGTGATCACTTCCATCTTGACCACACTCTGACTTTGCAAGTACTTGACTGTGCCCAGAAGCCTTCCATTACTAAATTAGAAATTCAGTTAGTCTGGTACCAAAGCACAGTGAGTTGCTTGCAAGTCACTGAGGTGATCTCAGATCTAAGGAATACTTATACCTATATCCCATCAGAGACATTCTCGACAGTAGAATGCTCTGAAGTTGGTCATGTTCAATAATGATGTATCCATACATCTTATCCATATGCCATATTAGTATCTCCACACTTCTTGGTTAAGAAGACAATCAATCTATATAGCATACAACGATCTATGCTCGATAAACACTATCATCCTAATTAATAGTCTATCATTTGATCGTGAATAGGTTGAAGGACTAATCGATAAATCCTCTCTTTATCGAAGATAAATAATCCTAAGGACTTCATCACAATAATGAAGTTCATTAGAAGATGAATACTTTATGATGAAAAAATATCAAAAATATATTTTATTTATTAATGAATCAATTATAGATATAATATAGCTCAACCGTCAACAGACTGATGATTGACTTTGGGACACATTTTCCAACAACTCTCACTTATCCTAAAGCTACTTGGCATAGTATCTAATACCCATCTTTGACTTGTGGTTGTCAAACTCCTTTATCGCCAGAGCTTTAGTGAAGGGATCGATCAAGTTCTTCTTTCTATTAATCTTTTGAAGGTCGACGTCACCTCGATCCATGATCTTTCGAATCAGGTGAAAGCGAGCAAGATGTACTTCATCCATTGGTGTGCCTTTGGTTCCTTCGCTTGAGCTATGGCACTAGTGCTATTGCAGTAAAGCAGGAATGAACCATCTAGGAAGGGTGCTACTTCGAGCTCGGTGATAAACTTTCTCAGCCACACAGCTTTCTTCGTGGCATCTGATGCTGCGATGTACTTTACTTCATAAATAGAGTCTGCCATAGTATGTTGCTTGGAACTCTTCCAGTAGATAGCTCCACCATTTAGAGTAATGATATATCCCAACATGTTTCTACTATCATCATGGTCAAATTAAAAGCTAGAGTTTGTAAACCCCACAAGTTTTAGATCTGACTCATCATAAACCAACCATTGGTCCTTAGTATTTCTTAAATACTTAAGGATGGTTTTAACCACTTTCTAGTGGTTTTCTCCAAGGTCAGACTGGTATTTACTCACTACTCCTAGTAAGTATGCCATGTCTGATCTCATATATATCATGACGTATATGATAGATCCTATTGTCAAAGCATATGGGACTCTACTTATACGCTCTCTTTTTAGGAGTTATTGGATAATCTTTCTTAGAGAGAGAAATTCCATGGCCTATCGAGAGATAGCTTCTTTTGGAATTCTCCATGCTGAACCTCTTCAGCACAATATCTATGCATGTAGATTGGGATAATCCAAGCATCCTTTTAGATCTATACCTATAAATTTTCATTTCTAGGATGTAGGATGCTTCACACAAGTTTTTCATAGAGAATTGTGATGACAACCAGACTTTTATTCCCTATAGTGCAGGGATGTCATTTTCGATTAAGAGAATGTCATCCATATACAAGACAAAAAATTTCACTGGTGGACCAGTTGCCCATTTGTAAATGCAGGGCTCTTCTCCATTCTTTACGAAGCCATACATTTTGATCACTTTATTAAAATGCATGTTCCAACTCCAAGATGCCTATTTCAATCCATAAATGGATCTTTGAAGCTTGCACACCTTGAACTCATCTATGGATGTAAACCCCTTAGGTTGTATCATATACACCTCTTCGGTTAGCTCTCCATTTAGAAAAATTATCTTCACATCCATCTGCCAGATCTCATAGGTTAGATGGGCAACTATTGCAAGCATTATCCAAATGGATTTGAGCTGACCAAAAGAAAGAACGTCTCATTATAGTCAATACCATAATGTTGACGATACCCCTTGGCAGCCAAACGGGCTTTATAGATCTCCACCTTTCCATCTGTGCCTCTTTTTCTTTTGAAGATCCATTTACATCCAATGGATTTAACCCCTTCGGATGGGTCAACCAATGCCCATACAATATTGACCTTCATGGACTCCATTTCGCATTTCATAGTCTCAAGCCATTTTTCAGAATCGGATCTCTACATAGCATCCATATAAGTGATGTGATTCTCATCGATCTTATCAAGTTCGATGGGATCACCATCCTGAACCAAGAAATTATAGTATTTATCTGGATCATGCGGTACTCTATCGGATCGTCTTAATGATGTAGGTACACTAGGCTTTGGATCTGATCTAATCAAATTTATCTCAGGTTCTGCTACAGGTGTCAATTTTTTTACCTGCTGAACTTCATCAAGTTCAATCTTAGAGGCAATAGCTCCTTCACCAAGGAACTTCTTTTCCAAAAAGGTTGAGTTAAGGCTGACGAGTATCTTTTGTTCATCAGCATGGTAGAAATAGTATCCTTTGGTCTATTTTGGATATCCTATAAATGTGCACCTATCAAACCTAGGTCCAAGTTTATCTATAACTAACCGTTTGACATAAGCTGGGCACCCCCAAATCCTATGATGTGAAAGTGCTGGCTTATATTTTTTTCATATCTCATATGGAGTCTTAACTACAGACTTACTTGAAACTTTATTTAATAGATAATAAGTCGATTCGAGTACATATTCTCAGAAGGATATCGACAAGCTGGCAAAATCTATCATGGATTGGACTATGTCTAACAGAGTCCGATTCCTCCTTTCAGACACACCATTATGCTGTGATATTTCTGAAGGAGTCCATTGGAAGAGAATTCCATTCTCTCTTAGATATGTGAGAAATTCACTAGAAAAATATTCCTTCTTGGTCAGACCAAAGAGTTTTGATACTCTTTTCAGTTTATTTTTCTACTTCACTTCGAAATCATTTGAACATTTCAAATGAATCCGATTTATTTTCATCAAATAGACATATCCATATCTAGATAGATCATCTATGAAAGTAATGAAGTAGAAATATCCATCTCTGGCACTTGTGCTCATTGATCCACATATATCAGTATGTACTAGACCTAAGAGCTCAGTAGCTCTTTCACATTTTCCAGTAAAAGATGACTTGGTCATCTTACCAAGAAGATAGGACTCACAGGTTGGAAGTGATTCACTATCACTAATTTCGATGATTCCATCTTGAGTCAACCTGTTTATCCTGTTCTTATTTATATGACCTAGCCTATAGTGCCATAAATATAAATCTGACATACTATCTAATCTAGGATGCTTGCCAGTTGAATAGACTATGTTAACAGGTTGTGATAGCATATATACACTATTGTTCAAATATCCATAGAAAATAGTATGTCAGATTTTTATTTATTGATATTTCATAATCATTTTTAGCCAGAAGGCCTACAGAAATAACATTCAAAAAGAAATTGGGATAGAAATGATAATCACTAAGAACAATGATATGGAACTCAAATACAAGTTTCAAAATTTTTAAAGCTAGAACTAGAACTAGTCTTCCATCTCCAACATTTAGAAATCTTTCACCTTGCTCGAATCTCCTACTGACCTGCAACCCCTTCAACGAATTGCCAATATGGTAAGGACTATCGGTATCCAATATTCAGTCAATAATATCATAAATAAAAAAATTATAAGGAGTTATTATATAAATATCTTGCCTAGCAACTATTTGCTTTTTTCTCTGCCTATTTAAATCCAGAGAGGTAATGTACTCAGAGCAGTTTCTCTTTCAGTGCCCCCACTTTTTGCAAAAGAAGCATTCAGCTAGGCTCTTATCAGGCTTGATCTTTCTGGTCTGGCCCTGCACAAATGTTTCAGTCTGAACTTGCACATTCTTAGCTTTCTTCTTCTTGTTCTTCTTTTCTTTTCTAAAGAATCGAGAATAAGAAGATGAACCTCCCACTATGTTCACCGACTCCTTATGGAATTAATGGTCCTTCTCAAAGTTCTAAAGCAACCCTAGTAACCCATGGTAGTCTACTTCAGGCATTGTCATTCTAAAATGGGTAAAAAATGGGAGAAAAGACTTGGGCAATGAGTTTAGTATTGTATCCTTCCCAATCTATTTATACAAAAAGAAGCCAAGCTTGCTCAAATGCTCTATCAGCTCGATCATGTATAATACATGATCAGTGACAGAGACACCATCTTGCATCTTGGCATTAAAGATGGCACACTAGTCTTGTGCCTCTCCACGTCATCGAGAGTGACAAAGGAATCCTTCAATACTTGAAGCATGTCCTTTAGCTGAGCCATCTCAAATCTATGACTGAACTCGTCGCTCATAGCAGCCAGCATAAAACAGTGCACCATGATCTGATCACTGAGCCACTTTTGGTAAGTATCTCTGACTGTTCCACATGCATTGGCAGTTGGTTCCTCAGGTGCACAATCCATTAATACATATAGGATCCATTCATGCTCCAGGATAATTTTCAACATTCGGTACTAGCTATCAAAGTTGGGTCCTACCAACTTATCATTATCCAATAATGATCAAAGCGATAGGAAAGTGGCCACATCTACACAAAGAAAAATCAAAATCTAATTAGTAATTGATTCATTAAACCTAAAGATTTGGACTTTAATCAAATAGTTCTTTCACTATTTTAGTCGAATTGATAGCATCTACCTCTAATTCGAGAAATTATCCTAATTTCTTAGTGTGTACTAGAATCCATATAGATTGCACATGAGCCTAACTTTAGTTGGCCAACCCATGTACATCTAAGGATAGGTTCATAACCAATTATTTCTCCGAATAATTTTTAGTAATTAAATTTTGCTCTAGTTCTTAATCAGTAGGCTTGGGCCTCCATTAAAAAGGTCTAGTTAGGTCCAACCATTAACATGACCATACTTGGTCCGTCAAATCTACGAATGATTAGGCCCAACTTTGGTTGGCCAACCTAACCACCATTTAGAAGTTAAGAAATCACATAATGAATGATAATTTCATTAGTCGATAAACACCAGGCCTTTGGGCCTCCAATGATTATTCAATTAATGAATCCATTATCATCCACTTTAATGGAAGGCTATGATCTAGTTATCATAATAACTATCTCATTTTAGGGATCTAATAATTTTAGAAGATTTAATTTAAAGTTGAGAGAAGATCAGATAAACCAGCTTGTCATGATCCTTCTACTGACTTCACCAAGTCAGCTTAAGGGAGACCATTAATAGGTTGGTCTAGGAGCACTTAGTCAAGTGATTTGATCGAAACATAATTTCACCAAGAGGCCAGGTAAGTTCGATCAGTGGGAGGCTCTACCAAAGCTTGCCTTAGACACCATCAGAAATGGCCAGGTAAGCGGGCTGCTAATTAAAGACCATCAGTCTATTTTAACTTAGATATCAACTAATTTAATTAGTTTCAATTAGATCAACCTAATAGTTCATGCTGGACCATGTAGCCAAGAATCAAGTCCATCTTGGGTTTCATTAAGGATATGGACTTGACCAACTACAACTATTGTAATTGATCTAGAGAATCCTTGACCTAATTTAAGCTAACAATTGATTAGATTTAGTCAATTCTCTAATTAAGTCCATTCTCTAATCAAACCCTAGGTCTAACCTAATTAATGGACCTAATTTCCACTAACCCATTTAACCCAATGTGTTATGACTTATATCTTAGGATCTTCAATTCATAATCCTAGATCCTAATCAAACAACTTCTTAATTCTTAATTAAGTTTTGGACTAAGGATTGGAGTTTAGCTTTTTAAAAATAATTTTTATATTTATAAAATATTTTTATAGTATGATTCTATCAATCAAGCTGTATATTTGATTTATAATCAATATGCAAGTAAAATAAGCCATAAACTACTTTAGATGTAATCTAAACAGGTTCATATAATTGAAATAATTTCAACTATAATCAATCATAAATTATCTTAGATCAAATCTAACTTATTTATGATGATTAAAATTAGATTAAAATATTTTTAATCAGATCATAAATTTTTTTAGATCTAATCTAAAATTTTATGATCAATATTTTAGGTCAGCACGTACTAAGATAATCTTTCTACTATAAGGGATAAACCTTACAGCAGGACAATCTTATAGCAGTCCGTGCAATCTAAAAATTTTATTTTTAAATATAAAATTATTTTAAATTTTTTAAATTATAAATAAAATTAGATTAAATTTAATAAATTTATAATTAGAAGTAGATCAACATAAATTAGGATAATCTTTCCACTATAAAGGGTAAACCTTATAGTATGACAACCTTATAGCAGTTCGTATTATCAAAAATTTTAATTTTAGATTTAATAATTAAATTATAAATTAGATCTAATTTAAGAAATAATCTAAACATGCTCAAATAATTATGTAATAAAAAATCTAACTCTGATACCAATTGATAGAACCAGATCTAGAATTTCAGGGCTAGATCTTAAAACTTTTTCAAGATCAGGAAGCAAAAGACTAAAATTAATTAAAATTAATTTTAAATTTTAAAAAATATCCTAGATATAAGATCTATTACATAATCATGGCATGTTATTAAATTAAAACTTAAAAATCTAAAGAATAAACTAAAACATGTTGATCACATCAACATGTATATAGACAACATCCAATGTAGGTATGAAAATAATAGATCAGATCTATTATCTATACAAGTTAGAAGTTCTAACTTACTGATGTGGACTTGAGGATAATGTTGTGAGCCACACATGTATTCGACCTTTAGGAGTCATCCATACGAGCCTACGAACCATGATTAGAAGTTCAATGCAGCAAATTAGCATAGTATGCTAGTACTGTGTTGATCCTTCTTTGATGATTTATCTGAAATCATCTTCTTCAAATCTTGGACTCTCTAATTTTTAGAAGGAAAGGGAAGATATTTTGAACCTGAAATACCTCTCAAAAATCTCTAAAGGAGGAGGAAAAGATCAAAAAAAAAAAATCCTAGAAGAAGAACCCTTCTTCTTCCTCTTTGTTCTCTCACCTAGACACCTAGATTGGTGTCTATGAAATCCCCACGTCCCAATATTCTTTCTCTCTAATTTTCACACCCCAAAGGTCTCTAAGATATCCAAAAATCAATCTAAAATTCATCCTATATAGAAAGATATAGAGGAGACCTTGTCTAGGTTAAACACCTAGGAATGTCCAACTCTTGGATGCCCCCTCCTTCTTTTCTACTTTGGACCACTAGGTTTTGTCATACAAAAAGCCTCTAAAAGCCAAAAAAATCTTAGAAAAAATCTGGATGAAATTGGTGCACTATAGAAAGAGTTTTGGTTTCCTAAAATTCTATCTCATAGAATTTGAAATCAAAACCAATTCCTACTTTGACTTGGTCCACACTTAATTTACCATGTAAGAGATAAAGAGAAAGACTTTGGGATGTGGTGGGCTTCTCTTGGGCATGGAGAATTCATGCAAAATCAAAGGGGACGTGAAGGGTGGGCGTTGGGACTAAGATGGCGCAAGAAGGAAAGTTCCTAGTCTTACTAGGATTCTT
Organism: Cocos nucifera; assembly: GCA_006176705.1. Lineage (NCBI taxonomy): Eukaryota > Viridiplantae > Streptophyta > Magnoliopsida > Arecales > Arecaceae > Cocos > Cocos nucifera. Next base: position 20,310 of record QRFJ01002671.1, read on the forward strand.
ATTTTGATTTGGTCTAACATGGTTTCTCAAACCAAATAAAATTAGAATTAATTCTACCCAATTAAATTAGATCCTAAATAAATTAAAGACTTAATTAAATTAGATTTAATTTTAATTTAATTTTTTAATCAAATTAAAAAATTGGATTGACCCATGTCCTAGTTGAACTAGGACTAGTTCTTTCTTGCACTTGGCTTATCCAATAAATCAATTGAACTTGATTCAATCAAGCCTAAACTAAATTTAATTAAATCATATTTAATTAGACTTAATCTTAGCCCTTTGGCTTAATCAAATTAAGTCAATTAGTAATCTAATTGCTAATCGATCCTTCTGCAATACTTGCACTAGGTTAGACATCAATCGTATTGACCGTTTAACCCTAGAATGATTCTTATGAAGGAACCAGATATAGGATTTCACAGGTAGATCTTGAAATCTTTTCAAGATCTTATAGCGGAAGAATTAAATAAATCTAAAATTTATTTAAATAACCATGTAAACACCTAGATCTTAAATCTATTACATGATTAAGGTATGATATTAAATCAAAAATTAAAATCAAATAAGAAAAAAAAAGGTGGATCAAATCAACCTAGATCTACATTACATCAAATGCAGGTATGAAATTTATAGATCAGATCTATTACCTGAGCAAGTTTAGATGTTCTAACTTACTGATCCAGTTTTGAGAATGAAGTCATGAGCCACACATGCATCCAACCTCTAGGAGTCGTCCACACAAGCCTACGATCTCTGATCTGAAGTTCGATGCAGAAAATTAGCACAACATGCTAGTACTATGCTGATCCTTCTTCGATGATCGATCCGATGTTTTCTTCTTCGAAATTTGAACTCTCCAAAATATAAGAAGAAAGATGAGAGTTTGCTGATCTGAGACTCCCTCAAAAAAATTCAAAAGAAAGGAGGAGAGATTGAAAATAAAACAGCCCTAGAAAAGACCCTCTTCTTCTTCTCTTTTCTCTCACCTAGATACCTAGTTTGGTGCCTATGGAACCCCCATGCTCAAGGACCCTCTTCCTCTGATTTTTGCACACCCCAAATCTCTCTCAAATCTCTATATTTCATAAAAAAATTAGAATAAAATTCATCCAATAAAGAGAAAAAAGGAAGTCCAAGTCAGGTCAAATTTCTAGACTAGGAATATCCAAACATGGGAAGTTGTTGGGTTGGGCACCTCCTCCACAAGTTTTGGCATGGACCAGCAAAGGAGGGTGCACAAAAAAGGAGATTATTTTTATAAAATAAGAGAAGAATTAATTAAAAGAGAGGGTGGCACTCAAGGAAAGATGTTTTGGTCAATAAGGATTCTATCTCATAGAATTCTAAGCAAAATCAATTCCTCCTTTGACTTGGTCTTCCACCTAACTTCCAAATATGACTTGGAGAGAGAGAGAGGGGGTGTCAAAATCAGAAAGAAAGGGATATTTCATGAAAAATACCTAAAAAATAGGTATGGAGGGCATTGGGACCAAGGTGGTGCAAGAAGATAGGGAGTCCTAGTCACACTAGGACTCCTATTTTGACTTGATCAAACAAGATCTTTTAACCAAATAAAATCAAGATTAAACCAACCCAATTAAATAAGATCCTAACCCATTTAAGAATTAAATTAAATTAAATTAAATTAGATTTAATTTTAATTTATTTTTTAATCAAATTAGAAAATTAGGTTAATTCGAGTCCTAGTTAGACTAGGAATAGTTCTTCCTTGTACTTGGCTTATCCAATAAACCAATTGGACTTGATCCAATCAAGCCCAAACCAAATCTAATTAAATCATATTTAATTAAACTTAATCTCAGCCTATTGGTTTAATCAAATTAAGTCAATTAGCAATCTAGTTGCTAATCGATCCTCCTGCAATACTTGCACTAGGTTAAACACAATCGTATTGATTGTTTAACCCTATAATGATTCTTAATTGTTGACCAACCATCCGATCAGATCATAAGCTCTAATATGTGTGACCTCATTAGTTTGAACCTAAATCAATAGTATAAAAATAAATTTTTATACCAATCAAAGTGACTATCTAGTAATGATATCTGACGGTCGGATAGGTCAAAGGTGTAGAACATCATCCTTAGAACCCATGCGGATATAGTTTCCATATAACTCATCCCCTTGACCACAATGCTCGTAGGACACCTCAAAGTTCAACTATCAACTCTGATCAAGTTGTCCAAATTGTATTTCAAAATATCAAATCCATCTGATGGATTATCCTAACTAAATTTTGGATATATTGAAATACAGTAATATATTCTTCTCTAACTCTTGGAGTGGTCAATTCCATCTTGATCACACTCCAACATTGCAAGTACTTGACTGTACTCAAAAGTCTTCCATTACTAAATTAGAAATTTAGTTAGTCTGGTACCAAAGCACAGTGAGTTGCTTGTAGGTCACTGAGGTGATCTCAGATCTAAGAGATACTTATACCTATTTTCCATCAAAGATATTTTCAATAGCAGAATGCTCTAGAGTTGGTCACATTCAATGACGATATGCCCATACATCTCATCTGTATGCCATACTACTATCTCCACACACTTTGGTTAAGAGGACAACCAACCTATATGGCATATAGCGATCTATGCTCGATAGACGCTGTCATCCTAATTAACAGCCTATCATTTGGTCGTAAATAAATTTAAGACTAATCGATAAATCCTCTCTTTATCGAAACTAAATAGTCCTAAGGACTTCATCACAATAATGGAGTTCATTAGAAGATGTAAACTTGTGATGAAAAAAGATTTTAAAATATTTTTTATTAATAAATCAATTACAATATCTCAACCATCAATAGGCTGATGATTAGCTTTAGAACATAATTTGCAACAACTCCCACTTATCCTAAAGCCACTCGACACAGTATCTAATATCTATCTTCGATTTATGGTTGTCAAACTCATTGATTGCTAGGGCTTTAGTGAAGGGGTCGATTAGGTTCTCATTTTCATCGATTTTCTGAAGGTCGACGTCACCATAATCCACGATCTCACGGACCAAATGAAAGCGGCACAGAATGTGCTTTGTTCACTGGTGTGCTTTGGTTCCTTTGCTTGAGCTTTGGTGCTAGTGTTATCATAGTAGAGCAGGACTGGACCATCAATGGAGGGTACTACTTCGAGCTCGGTGATGAACTTTCTCAGCCACAGCTTTTTTTGTTGCATCTGATGCTGCCATATACTCTACTTTGCAAACAGAGTCAGCCACTATATGCTGCTTGAAACTTTTCAGCAGATGGCTCCATCATTTAGAGTAAAGATATACCTCGACACACTTTTACTGTCATCATGATCAAATTGAAAGCTGGAGTCTATAAATCCCATAAGCTTTAGATCTTACTCACTATAAACCAACCATTGGTCCTTAGTATTTCTCAAATACTTAAGGATGGTTTTAACCATCTTCTAGTAATTTTTTCTAGGATCAGACTGGTTTCTACTCACTACTCCTAATGAGTATACCACGTCTGGTCTCATACATGTCATTGCATACATAATAGACCCCACTGTCGAAGCATATAAAATTCTACTCATACGCTCTCTCTCTTCAGGAGTTGTCGGACAATCCTTCTTAGAGAAAAATTTTTTGGCCTATCGAAAGATAGCCCTTTTTGAAATTCTTCATGCTAAACCTCTTCAGCATAGTTTCTATGTACGTGGATTGGGATATACCAAGCATCCTTTTAGATCTATCCCTATAGATCTTCATCCCTAGGATGTAGGATGCTTCACCCAAGTCCTTCATGAAGAACTGTGATGACAATTAGACTTTTATTCCTTGTAGTGCGGGGATATCATTTTCAATTAAGAGAATATATGTACAAAATAAGGAATACCACTGCTGGACCATTTGCCCATTTATAAATGCAGGGTTTTTCTTCATTCTTAATGAAGCCATACATTTTAATCACTTTATCAAAATGCATGTTCCAACTCCGAGATTTCAATCCATAAATGGATCTCTAAAGCTTGCACACCTTGAACTCATCTATGGATGTGAATCCTTCAGGTTGTATCATATACACCTCTTCGGTCAGCTCTCTATTTAGGAAAGCTGTCCTCACATCCATCTACCAGATCTTATAGTTCAGATGGGTAGCAATGGCAAGCATGATCCGAATGGACTTGAGCATTGTCATAGGAGAGAACGTCTCATCATAGTCAATACCATAACATTGACGATACCCTTTGATAACTAGATGGGCTTTATAGGTCTCCATCTTTCCGTCTGCACCCCTCTTTCTTTTGAAGACCCATTTACACCCAATGGGTTTAACCCTTTTAGGTGAGTCAACTAATGTCCATACATCATTGACCTTCGTGGAATCCATTTCAAATCTCATGGCTTCTAGCCATTTCTCAGAGTCGGATCTCTACATTGCATCAATATAAGTGATCGGATCCTCATCATTCTCATCGAGTTTGATGGAATCACCATCTTGGACCAAGAATCCATAGTACCTATCCGGATGGTAGGGTACTCTATCGGATCGCCTTAATGGTGCGGATTCACTAGGCTTCAGATCTGATCTGATCAAATCCGACTTTGGTTCAACATTCTATGTCAGACTTTCTACTTATTGAACTTCATCAAATTCAACCTTAGAGGTAATAGTTCCTTCATCAAGAAACTCCTTTTCCAAAAAGGTTGCCCTAAGGCTGACGAACACCTTTTGTTCATCAGCATGGTAGAAATAGTATCCTTTGGTCTCTTTTGGGTACCTTATGAATGTACACTTGCCAGACCTAGGTCCAAGTTTGTTTGTAACTAACTGTTTGACATAAGCCGAGCACCCCCAAAACCTAAGGTGTGAAAGTGCTGGCTTACGCCCTATCCATATTTCATATGGATTTTAACTACAGACTTACTTGGAACTCTATTTAATAGTTAACAAGCCGATTCGAGTGCATATCCCTAGAATAATATCGGCAAGCTAGCAAATTCCATCATGGATCAGATCATTTCTAATAGAGTCCGATTCCTCCTTTCAGACACACCATTATGCTGTGGTATTCCAGGAGGAGTCTATTGGAAGAGAATTCCATTCTCTCCTAAATATGTGAGAAACTCACCAAAAAGGTATTCTCCTCGGTTAGATCAAACAGTTTTAATATTCTTTCTAATTTATTTTTCTACTTCACTTTGGAATCATTTGAACATTTCAAAAGAATCCAACTTATATTTTATCAGATAGACATATCCATATTTGGATAGATCATCTGTGAAAGTGATGAAGTAGACATATCCACCTCTAGTACTTGTGCTCATTGGTCCACATACATCAATATGTACTAGACCTAAGAGCTTATAGGCTCTCTCACCTTTTCCAGTGAAATGTAACTTAGTCATTTTACTAAGAAGACATGACTCATAGGTTGGAAGTGATTCACAATCATTAACTTCGAGGATTCACTCCTGAGTCAACTTGTTTATCCTCTTCTTATTTATATGATCTGGCCTATAGTGCCATAAGTAGATATCTGATATACGATCTAATCTAGGATGCTTGCTAGTAGAATAGACTACATTAATAGATTGTGATAACATATATACACAATTATTCAATTGTCAATAGAAAGTAGTAGCACCATTCATAATGATATTACAAACTCATTTTTTTATTAAAATTTTATAATTATTCATGGCCAAAAGATCTACAGAAATGATATTTAAAAAGAAACTAGGATAGAAATGACAATTACTAAGAACAATAGTATGAGATTCAAATATAAGTTCTAAAATTTCTAAAGCTAGAACTGGAATTGGTCTTCCATCTCCAACATTTAGGAATCTCTTATCTTTCTCGAATCTTCTACTGACCTACAATCCCTGCAATAAATTGCAAATATGGTAAGAGATATCGGTATCCAATATCCAGTCAGTAATATCATAAATAGAGAAATTACAAAGAGTTATCATATAAATATCTTACCCAGCAATAGCTTGCTTCTTTCTCTACCTATTCGGATCCAAGAAGATAATGTACTGAGGACAGTTTCTCTTCCAGTGCCCCCGCTTCTTACAAAAGAAGCATTCGGCTTGACTCTTATCGGGCTTGGTCTTTGGGGTCTGAGCTTGCACAGGTGTCCTAGCATGAACATGCACCTTCTTAGCTTTCTTCTTCTTGTTCTTCTTTTCTTTCCCAAAGGATCGAGAATGAGAAGATGAACCTCCCACTTAATTCATCGACTCCTTATGGAGTTGGTGATTCTTCTCAAAGTTCTGAAGTAATCATTGTAACCCATGGTAGTCCACTTTAGGTTTTGACATTCTATAATGTGTAAGGAATGGGAGATAAGACTTGGGTAGTGAGTTCAGTATTGCATCTTTCCCAAGTTGTTTGTGCAAGGAAAAGTCAAGCTTGCTCAAGCGCTCTATCAGCTCGATCATATACAATACATGATCAGTGACTGAGGCACCATCCCGTATTCTGGCATTGAAGATGGCATAACTAGTCTTGTGCCTTTCAACGTCATCGGATGTGCCAAAAGAATCCTCCAACACTTGGAGAATTTTGTTTGGCTAAGCTATCTCAAACTTGAAATTGAACTCGTCGCTCATCATAGCCAGCATAATGCAGCACACCATGGTTTGATCACTAAACCACTTCTGATAAGTGTCTCTAACTATTCGACGTGCATTGGCAGCTGGCTCCTCAGGTGCAGGATCTATCAGCACATATAGGATCCATTCATGCTCTAGGATAATCTTCAACTTTCGATACCAGATATCGAAGTTGAATCCCACCAACTTATCATTATCCAATAATGATCAGAGCGATAGAAAAGTGGCCATGTCTGCATAAAGAAAAATCAAAATCTAATTAGTAATTGATTCATTAAACCTAAAAATTTAAACTTTAATCAAAAGATTTCTCCCACTATTTTATTTGAATTGATAGCCTCTACCTCCAATTTGAGGAATTATCCTAATTCCTTAGTGGGTACTAGAATCCACATAGATTATACACAAGCCCAACTTTGGTTGGTCCATCCATGTACATCTAAGGATAGGTTCATAATCAATTATTTCTCTAAATAATTTTTAGTAATTAAATTTTGCCCCAAGCCCTGATCAGTTGGCTTTGGCCTTCTCAGAAAAGGATCTAGTTAAGTCCAACCATTAACATAACCATATTTGGTCCATCCAATCATTGAATGATTAGGCCCAACTTTGGTTAGTCCACCTGACCACCATTTAGAAAGATGTATCCAAGAGATCATATAATGAATGATAATTTCATCAATCGATAAGCACCAAGCCTTTAGGCCTCCAATGATTATCCAACTGATAGACTCATTATCATCCACTTTAATGGAAGGCTATGATCTAGTTATCATATAACTCTTTCATTTTAAAGACCTAATAATTTTAGAGAATTTAATTTATAGAAGCGAGTAGATCAGATTAACCAGCTTGTCATGATCCTTCCACTAACTTCACCAAGTCAGCTTAAGGAAGATCATTAATAGGCTAGTCTAAGAGCACCTAAATTAGTCAAACTAATTTACCTAGCTGACATGGGTTAGCTCGAATAGTCAAGCAATCTGGTCAAAACATAATCTTACCAAGAGGTCAGGTAAGTTCGATCAGTGGAAGAGTCTGCCAGGCTTGCCTTAGACACCATAAAAAATGATCAGGTAAGCGGGCTGCCAATTAAAAACCACTGATCTAGTTTACCTTAGACATCAACTGATTTAATTAGTTTCAAGTAGATCAATCTAACAGTTCATGCTAGACCGCGTAGCCAAGAATCAAGTCCATCTTGGGTCTTGTTAAAGATATGGACTTGACCAACTACAACTATTATAATTGATCTAGAGAATTCTTGACCTAATCTAAGACAATAATTAATTAGATTTAATCAATTCTCTAATTAAGTCCATTCTTTAATCTAACCCTAGGTCTAACCCATTTAACCCAATGTGTTATGATTTATGTCTTAGGATCTTCAATTCACAATCCTAGATCCTAATCAATCAACTTCTTAATTCTCAATTAAGTTTTAGGCTGAGGGTTGGGGTTCGGCTTTTCAAAAATAATTTTCATGTTTCAAAAATATTTTTACAATATGATTCTTTCAACTAAGTTGCATATTTGATTCATAATCAATATGCAAGTAAAATAAACATAAAACTACTTTAGATCTAATTTAAACAGATTCATGTAATTAAAATAGTTTCAATAATAATCAATCATAAATATTTTTAGATCAAATCTAACACATTTATGATGATTGAAATCAGATTAAAATATTTTTAATCAAATCATAAAATCTCTTAGATCTAATCTAAAATTTTATGATCCATATTTTAGATCAGCACGTACTAAGACAACATATTCACTATAAGGGATAAACCTTATAGCAGGATAACTTTTTGGCAGTCCGTGCAATCTAAAATATTTTTTTTTAATTTTTTAATTTTAAATTTATTAATTATATTATAAATTAGATCTAATCTAATAAATAATTTAGACATGCATAAAAATTATGTAATAAGAATCTAGGCTTCAATATCAATTGAAGGAACCAGATCTAGGATTTCATAGGTAGATCTTGAAACTTTTTCAAGATCTTACAGTGAAAGACTTAAATAAATCTAAAATTTATTTAAATAACCATATAAGTACCTAGATCTTAGATCTATTACATAATTAAGGCATGATATTAAAATAAAAATTAAAATCAAATAAAATAAAAAAAGATTGATCAAATCAATCTAAATCTATACTACATCAAATGTAGGTATGAAGTTTATAGATCAGATCTATTATCTGAGCAAGTTTAGATGTTCTAACTTACTGATCCAAGCTTAATAATGAAATCATGAGCCACAAATGCATCTAGCCTTTAGGAGTCATCCACACGAGCCTACGATCTCTGATCTGAAGTCTGATGCAGAAAATCAGCACAGCATGCTAGTATTATGCTAATCCTTCTTCGACGGTCGATTCAATATTTTTTTCTTCAAAATTTGGACTCTCAAAAATATGAAAAGAAAGATGAGAGTTTGCTGATCTGAGACTCCCTCAAAAAAACTCAAAAAAAGGAAGGAAAGATTGAAAATAAAATAGCCCTAGAAGAAGACCCTCTTCTTCTTCTCTTTTCTCTCACCTAGATACCTAGTTTGGTGCCTATGGAACCCCCACGCCCAAGGATTCTCTTCCTCTGATTTTTGTGCACCTTAAACCTCTCTCAAAGCTCTATATTATAGAAAAAAATTAAAATAAAATTTATCCAATAAATAGGGAAAAAGAAGAGTCTAAGTTAGATCAAATTTCTAGACTAGGAATATCCAAACATGAGAAGTTGTTGGGGTGCCTAACTCTTGGGCACCTCCTCCACAATTTTTGGCATTGACCAGCAAGAGAGGGTACATAAAAAAGAAGATTATTTTTATAGAATAAAAAAAAATAATTAAAAGAGAGGGCGGCACTCAAGGAAAGATGTTTTGGTCAACAAGGATTCTATCTCATAGAATTCAAAGCAAAACCAATTCCTCCT